>JARBWK010000001.1:126847922-126863710 GCA_030556195.1 Anolis apletophallus | reverse complement strand
AAGAGAAGCCAGCCAGAGAAATATCATAAGAAAAAAATACAGAGCAAAGGCCTGTGATTCATTGAGACAATCTCCTTGGAAGAAGAAGCAATTGGAAAGTTGAAGCCAGGGTGCTGGTTTGCCCTTGACAAATCTAGCATGGAAGTATAAAAACCTAACTGACACCTATGTTGTGCCGGACCTACAGAGTCTCTGTTCAGACAGATCTTGCAGGCCCAAAGTTTTAGTTGAGTAGGCCGCAGTGCAGCCGGACTTAATCATCAACTCCGCCCCTCCCTTTCTGTGAGTGAGGAGAGAAGTGTTTAGTTTGCAGTTTGTAGCCTGAGCAGAAAGAAGAGAGTCTCAAAGAGGAAAGAAAGGTATGTGAAGGGAGCTGCAGTCTTAGGATTGGCCTTGGACAAGCTATCCTCATTTAAGAAAAAAGGAACACCAGGCTGAATTCCTGTCCAGAAATATCGAGCGTTCTGGAATTAGGTGTGTCGGCCTGGACGCCTCAAAGAAAGGACCTTGTTGCCACAAAGGAAGGTTTGTCCTTCAATTCATAGGGCTTCGGTGGTCAGGCATACAGCTCTAGTCAGCTATCCATTTTGAGGAGAGTTTTTAAGCATCTAAGAAACCGAATTTAACTGCCTATATCTTTTGTTATCCAACGCCTTTGTTTGATTTTACAATTGTTGGAGTGAAATTAACTCCACAATAAAGACTTTGTTTGTTTATACAAAGAAGACTCCTTATCCCTTCTTTTTTGGATGGTGTTTGAGCTCTCAAAGGAGACAGCAGCGTTCCCACAGCTGAAGAGACCCTTTGCATCAATAAAGGACCATAGAAGCTGGTGTAGTGATGGCACATATGTCCTGATTAGGGATGAAATTCTTCACTAACTTTATCCTTAAGGATAGTAACAAACTATTTAAACAACTTTCTTCAATCTGCAAGAAAAGCTTCAAAAACCAAGCAGTTTTTGAAGCCTATTTCGAGACTTATTCTGCACAAAATTTCCACATGATGGTTTTGCACCCAAAAGAGCAGAAAAATGTATATTAGCATCAAAATAGTATTTTATATGGAGAAAACAGTGTTTTCTGTGCAGAATTTTTCTTATGCAAACACTTCATATGAGATTTTCGCAGAACAACCCCGCCTAATTACAACCATTTGTGTGCAGAATACAATCTTATCTACACAGAAAATGCTATTGTCTAAGCAAAGCAACTGCGTGTGAATTTTGCATAGAATAAATTCTTAACTTTTAAAAATCTTGTCAGTCAATAATTCTTCCCATTAAGGTTCTTGATTCTCACAAACATGTTCTTAAAATATGTTTTGAGTATTATTTCCCTTCTTAGCTTTGGGCTACTATTCTTTTTAGGTACAGATGGAAATAAAGTTTTATTAATGTGGTAACATTGACATCCATGCATTGGTGAGCTGCAGACACATTTAGTATGAATAGTGCAAGCTCTGCCTTTGCCCTTGCTCAAGGCAGAGGAGATGGGGTTGAGTCTCTTGATGAGTTGTAGTCCAGCTTTTTTTACCTTGCAGTCTGTCACTGACTTTGGATAAATGATCTTCAAAAGGAAGATTAGAATATGACATAACTACAGTTCATCAGGAGATTCAGATGAAAAGAAGAAATCTTTTTACAACATTTCTATTAATACGTTAACAAATTACAGTTTAGCAACCTCAGCAAGCTTGTATTATAATTCAATAGCTTTGTGAATGGCTTCTGTTAAAAAGGTGATGCCTTATTATGGCCTATGAAATTGATATTTCTTTTCTCTCTAAAATCCCCACTATCTACACTCTCTCCCAGCAGTGAGTGTGTGAGTGTGTATGCAAACATTTATAATTCAAAATAATATATCCTACATCTGGTGAAATGGACCTTCTGAAAGTTCATGCTGTATAAAAATGATGAAGAGACCTGTAGCATATGAAAACACATTTATTGTATCTTAATGGACTATAGCCCATTTCATCAGATGCCTTAATAAATAGGGTAGTCCTTGAGATGTGACAAGACTTTTCATGGTTTTTGCTGAAGCAGCTATCCCACTGGAAACTGTCACATTAAATGGTGGTTTGGGGCAAGGCATGCATTTCTCTTGTTTTAGGGGAGGTGGCTGAAAGCTGCCTTGAACTACAGTGACAATAATTAATTACATTGACGAGCAGATTTAATGCCTTTCCCAAACAGCTTTTGGAGGGTGACAGCTGAAATGATCAGGACTGACACATTGCCAAAGCTGCACAGTGATAACTTCACTGGCCTGTTGCTTGTTGTCCTCTTGAATAGGATGGAATGGTAGAGAGCAAAACCCACTTCTATTACACTTAATTGCATCTTTCCTTGAAGGAGCCCATCATTTTGGTTTAACAACCAACCTCTAACTTAGGTTAGTCTGAGTGACATTGACTTAATCCAATGCCCCCAAAATTGAGTAAGCTTCTTGATTGGACATGCATTTTGAATGTTACATTTCCCACAGCTTCTTAGAAAATGGGAAAAAGTTACTTTTCCAACCCATTTTTTTAAGCATAAAGCCACCACCATATTAAAAATTTGGGGGTTATAACATTCTTGGAAACCCCTAGTTGAAATTATATAATACACTGGGATGCCAGCTGTGGAGACTCGATAGCTTAGCCCCATGACAGGACCCTGACTCTTTAAATGTTTGCCCATTGCCAGCTCATTCATGCTGGCATTCATTCTGCAAGACCTGTTCTAATTGCAGTAGAGCTCCATGGCTGGTGAGGAGTGGGGGTGGTGACATAAGAGCAAGGAAATTGGCCAGTGGGCTGGTGAAGTCTTAGCCCAGCTGCATCATTTGGATACCAACATCACATTGTGGAGAATTCAACACAGCATGTGTGGCCACTATCAAAGTCTGAAACATAACACGAATGCTTTCTCTAGCCTAAATTCATTCAAGTCTTGCTCAACGCTATCTCAGTATGGATTCTAGTACAGCTGGTCCTTAGCATCCCGTATAAAACCCCAGAGATCGCTGCATTCGGAAGACTAAGATCTCTTAGAAATTCCCAGTCTTAAGACCTTCCGCCTGACTGCAACCAGGTGCAGGTCTTTTACGATCATAGCCCCATCGCTATGGAATACTCTTCCATCAGAGGTCCGGGCCCTGTGGGACTTGGCAGCTTTCCACAAGGCATGCAAAACTCACTTATTCTAGCAAGCTTTTGAGCTGTGTTAATGCAATTTAATATGGTTTTAAATGCTACTGTTATGCTGTTGTTTCTGTGAACCGCCCCGAGCCTTTGGGGAGTGGCAGTGTATAAGTTGAAATAATAAATAAATAAATTACTAGGAGTAATTTATTCAAAGGCAGTTGTTGGATGGAGGAAGTCTACATATAATATCACAATTACCATATTATTTTACACTAAAATGACTAGTAAAAAGTTGTCAGACTGAGAGAAAGGGAGGTAAGAAGGGAAAGAAGACAATGGTCCCAGCTCCCCTGAATATTAATGTTATCAGTAATTCCAGAAAGAACAACAATTGTAGTTTCAATATGAAGGAAAGTGATACCCTCTTCTCTATGACTACACTAGAATATTTTGAAAATTAGGGAATGCAGGAGTTTATGCATCTGGGTTGGATCTTTCTGTACCAAAGTGATTTGAAACTGTTGTTCTTACACAGAGAAAACAGACAGATAAACAGACAGAAACCTATCAGGCCAAAGAGGGAAGGTTTCCAAATGAAAAAGTTTGCCTTCCTGCTACCAAACAAAAGTTAAGGAAAAATACAAAGAATCCCAAGAACTCAACTATTTATGCTGCATCTGTCCTGATTGATACTTTGACAATGTGATGGATGGGATCGGCATATATTTTCCAGCAGCCCAGCACACCTTCTGCATGCTCTATCTGGAATGAGTGTCTGACAGAATGCTGAAAATAAGGGCTTCATAACTGAAATCCAAGATCAAATTCCATTATAGACAGAAGAGTCAATCAAGTTTGCATTCAATAGAGTGTTCTTTGTGGGAGAGAGGGAGAAGGGTGGAAAGATGTGCACACCGCTGGGAGAAATGTTATGTGAGCTTGGAATCAATCAGTGGGATTCTGTAAAAGTTGGTAGGTATAAATGTGTTACTAAAATGCTGGCTGACACTCGATTGCCACTTTTATTTTAGTGCTTCTCTGTGTGGATCTGTTTATGTATATATGTATTTGTATAGAAACAAATATAGATTCAGAGACCTGAAAGTCTATCCTCTTCCAGCACAGAAAGCCCTCAACATACTAAGAGGATCCAACCAAATCAGATGAGGAGATGACCACCAGGGAAAGATCAATTTTGGTAGAAACATGCCATTTATGGAATGCCTTATCTTTGCCTTGTATTATTTCTATGGTCTTTTTAAAAAACACAAATCTCTTTTAAATGACTTATAGCTTAGTTAGTCCATTTAGTTTAGTTTGAGTGGCATAGACCTAAGCTTTAATTGTGTTTTAGGTTTTCATTTTTTTTACTTTGTAATTTTCATGTTATAACAGGTTTCAATTAGCTCCCTAGAGAACTTGTGTTATAGGGTAGCTTCACAAAGAAGCAAAAACATAGTCAAGATACATCACTAAGTACATACAATTTGTTTATACAAATTTGTTCCTTCCTACATTGTTCATACAAGGTGTTAGTTATGTAATATGTAGACACCCAAGAACCTATAGACACACATGTAACAACATTTGCATATACTTACCAACATGGACCTTAATCTTCGGATAGGTAGAGTTCCATCTCCTTGAGATTATCAGGACAAGCTGTTCAGGACCAACTTCACTGCAAAGATACAGAAAACTGGGCCCAGAGTCATATTGGGGCATTACATTTGAGTTGTGCCAAGCCTTGCACTTTTAAAACAAGTATTTGGATAAGGAGGTATCCAGTACTCCTTTATGGAAGCAGTTCCTCTTCACTATGCAGTGTAATATGCTGGCTTAAAAACTGGTTAGGGCATGACCATGGTTGCATCTGCATCCCACTCAATCCAGTGCCGTGATTTTTTTCTTATACCACCCTGTAACACACCATAGATTCAAAGGTAGTTTATACATTAAATGCATGCATGTGGCCACTTATTTCAAGCAACACACAATGAACTGGGGTGGGAAAATGCTGAAAGTGAAGATGTCCTGCCACAAGTTTCTTCTACCTAATTCTATTGGATTAGTGGGTGGTAGAAGTGGGGATGCAGGCCAGTAATAGTCTCCTGGTCCTAGCAGTCTGTACCAGATTCACACAACATTTTGCGTTTTTAGACAATTGCCAAGCTGGGTGACCATCTTGCACAAAATTCTTGAACATCCTGAACAGTTTGCTATTTCCATTAGAGCCTCTTTCCATGTTTACATTGCTCACTTTTTCAGGCAGGATATGAAAGAAGAATAAATCATGCTGTTCATCCACATATTTCCAAACAAATATTGACCTAATTTGTTCAAGGACACCGAGTATGCCATGGGACTTGGTGGTAGCAGATGATGGGTCTACAAGATGATTCCCTTGTCAAAATTTCCACTGACAGCAGCTGTGAACTCTCAGAGTCCCATCAGAAGAGAGTGTGCAGACATGGGAATAGCCTCTATCCCTCTTGCTAACATCAGCCCAAGGGAAGAGCCTAGAGAGGTCTGATAACATGAGAGAATCTCTTTGTTTGTTGCAAACCTGAGGCTACCGCTAGAAGATGGGCCACTGGGGATCGGTTTCCCAGCCTGTATAAAAATCCCTCTTATATATATAAAAACCTCACTCCAGCTTTCAAGCAATGCCAGAGTTTATCATTACTGCATCTTTTCTTTTGAAGAGCATGCAATCAAAGGCTAGCATTGTGCTGATAGATAGAACCAGGGAGGAAAAGCTCCCTTATTTTATTTTTCATGCCGGGAAATTTCAGCTCCAATATGTATTGCAAATATCGATGAACAAACAGGTCATATATCATTTTACGTAAATCACTGTAAATCATCCAGGTATGTAGGCTTGAGGGATAGATGAGGCAGAAGGGAGGGGGCATGGAATAAGAGGTGAAGGAGGAATATATGCATTTTAACAAAAAAAAGAACAAGAATCACAAATGATGTGTGCTGAGAATGTCTGAGAAGGCAAATACCAAGTCAGGATAGCATGTGTGTGATGACAGCATGGAGACATCATTCAAATTGAGCTACATAATGCTTTTGTCTTATCCCACAACACCTTGGGCTAAAATTAATGCTTTCTTTTGACCAATGATTAATCATCTCTGAGTGTAACAGAGCATTTCTGTCACACTAAAGACCAATTGCTTGTAGATTAAAGTGGAAGAAGATGCTTTCCTACTGCCAGGATGTTGCTCAATCAGTCTCTAGAATTAGAGGTTTGAAAAAGAGCTACATTTTTGTTCTTCTCTCCCCATGGGCGTGCTCACAGCATTCCACTCACAAAAGCAGCAATGAAAAATAAAGGTAGAAAGCAATGTCTTGGAGACCTCCAAGATTCTGATGTGTGAACCAGACTCTAATCAGTACTTCAGAGAGTTAAGGACTGGTGGTGAGATATGCTGTAGAGATCAATAGTTGGTTAATCTTTCCTTCTGACAGAGTCAACTATTTCTGTTCTGGAAGGCAGAGGCCTCGACAACAGGAAAGAAGGAGTAAGCGGAGAAGAGGTGAATGTGTGTGATTTAGCAATGGAAATAATATTTCCTGTAATTTGTTTCCTTGTTGAAAACTGTTTATACCCACCCACCCCCCTCCACATGCATAGCACTTTGCAAACATAGTCAGAAAGAATAGCACAGTAATGAGAATGGATTTGTCAAAGGCTTTTACATCTGGAATCACTGGGGTGTTGTGTGGTTTCCCAGCTATATGACCATGGTCTAGCAGCTTTTTCTCCTGTCATTTCACCTGCATCCATGGATCTTTTGATGAATCCAGCTACAGATACAGGTGAAAGAACAGGAGAAAATGCTGCTTGAACACAGCCATACAGTCTGGCAATACAAAAAAAATGCATTTTTTGTACAAACAACAATCATGCAAAAATGTGTACGTAACTATCTGAAAACATTGGTTTTGGTTTTTGCACAGAATTCTATGTGTATTTTTGCACATTTGAAATCTAGGGAGGAGCAGTGCAGATGTACAGTATTTGTTCTTTCTATAGTAGGGAGAAAACTGAAAAGAAAATCTGTACTTGTTGAATATTTAAATCCCTAGTGTTACCACCACTACATCTCTGAGCCGAATGAAAGTAGTTCTTCCAACTGTCATGATTTCATGGAAATCCCAGTTGCCTCCAAGTGTTCGCATGACTCTGAGCATGGAGAACAGGTTGAAAACATTTGGATGCAAATTAAGAGTGAGAGAAACCAGTGTGATCTTATTTTGGGCATTTGGTATGGCTCCCCGGCCAGCTTGTAGATTTGAATGATGCCTTACTAAAACAAATGATTAAAAAGGGGATAGTAATAAAAAAGGACTTCAGTCACCCTGATAATTGTTGGAAGTCACACTCAGCCAAGAGTGTAAGTTCCAATATATTCCTCATTAGTCTTATAGATGATTTCATTGTATAAGAGGTTGAGGAAGCAACATGGAGATACAGTTATTTTGGATTTGATCCTAACCAACAGAGATAAACTGCTTCATGAAGTGTATGTTGGCCTTCCCCTGTCGACTACTTGGAGGATCTGCATTATTCAGGCTACTGGATGGTCCAGTTCAAACTTAAAGGGGCAATTAGAGTGAAAAACAGCTAGAATGGATTTGCACAACACAGCTGCCTGGGGAGGTGGTCTATGGGGCTATCACAGTGAGCATGGCCCTTCAACATTCACTTCTTTTCCACAACCAGAAGAGCATGCTCACTATAGTTTACTCCAGGTTGAGGAGTAGAAGGCGGGGGTCTTGAATCAATGCCAAGAGAAACAGACAATGACCTTCAGGTCCCTTTTTACATGTTCAGTGCTGTGATTCTATTTTTTAACCAATATAACCTCCTGTCAACATGGCAGAGTGATGGGCAAGATTGCTTTTCAAGATGCCTCCTGTTCCTGCAATTCTCTAATTAGAAAAGTCTCATCCACGTGCTTGCTCTCTCTCTACTTGCTCTAGATGCAGGTAAGGAAAATGAGCCATCCCCCTTATCTTTTGTTACCAAGCCCAGAAAATAAAACATATTTTAAAAGAGAGAGAAAAATATGTTGTCATGTTAACTCACTATGCCTCACACAAGAGGCAGAGTCTGCCAAGCAAAGCTTTGGCAAAGAGGAAGAATATAGTCTTTATATTTCTAAGGGGATCAGCAGCAGAGAGGCAAAACAAAGAGATTAGAGGAAAAATGGAAATGTGTGGGGGGTCGGAGAATGCAAATTGTGCTCTCCTTGCCTCTGACCTTGAGATCCTCAATGTTCTTTTAGACCAGAATCTTTTTGGAAAGGTGACTCTCTCCAAGTGGCAAGATGCACTGAACTGTGGGGAGAAAATCCTGCTTTGGATAAACAATTACAGTCTATTTACCTCTGACCATATGGTACATGGGAAACAGGTGTGCAGGTAATGAAGAACCCAGCACCAATTAACGCTGATGGGGGAGCAGCTTTACATTCTCCCTGTTTCGTTGTAGCCCATTTACAAATGAGAACTAAATAAGATTGAAGTACAGCAAAGACGAGGCAAAGAAAACAGCTCTGACTGTGCGGCAGAGACGGTTTGCGTGCTTCACCTGCAGTTGTGACGCAATTGCAATTGCTCAAGGGACAAGAAAGAGAAAGGTGGTGAATCTTGCTCAGGTGTGACCCATCCTAAGTATATGCTATTCCTGTGACCATTATAAGCAGTAACAACAGGATCATCTTGGGCAAGAGTGCCAATCTATGAGGATTCATGCGTTAGCTTCATAGAGCATTTTCAGTTTGAAAATGTTCTCCAAATCTGTTTCAGTGCATCAGGCTGCATCTCTTAAAATGTTTCTACCATTATCCTGAACATTGTGTGCAGCTGGTGCACCTAAGCACAGAGTGCAACATATAGAATCCTGACAATCTCAGATTCTGATATTTGGGAAAGTAAGATATTTTTGTCCTGGCTTTCATGGATGTTGACAGAATGATGAAATTATGGTGGCCACTTTTGCAGTAGACCAATGAATCATAGCTTGAAAGGCATTCCCTATGGTTACAAAGCCTACCAGCAGAAAAACTGAAGCAACTGCTTAGAGGTCAGATGCTGGAGGATCAGTGACCCTATGCTGACATCATAGCTGAATCCCTTGGCCATTCTCATCTACTGGATGCCAGAGTTGTGTCACTCAGAGCTGTGACACTCCAGCTGGATCTATACTTCCCTATATTCCAGCATCTGATCCAAGATTATCTGCATATTAGGCATGATAACAAATCGAAAAATGGCGATTCTAAAATCAAATGGGGGGGGATTTTTTTTGATTAGTATATCAAAGACTTACAAAAAAATTCCCAAAATTTTCGGAAATGGAACTTAAGTACTAACGAAATTCGTTAGAAATTCGTATGCCAGAGCATGCGCATTCCAGATGGTTTTGGCCTACAACTCCCAGAAATCCTAACAGCTGGTAAATTGGCTGGGATTTCTGGGAGTTGTAGGCCAAAACTTGAATAAACCACACTGAATTCTAGATGGGACTCTCCAAATAGGAAGGAGGGAGGGAAAGAGGAAGGGAGGGAGGGAGGGGTTTTCTATTCTTGGAAGCAGCAAAAGAAAAGGAGGAGGAGCCCCCTCGCTCCTCGCTGCCTCTCTCACCCCGATCCTGAGGGAGCGAGGGCCCAAGTTTGCCCAGGCTGAGAGGAAAAGGAAGAGGCCTGAGGCTGTGAGGAATGGTGGGAGTTGAAGTCCAAAACACGTACCTGGAGGGCTGAAGCTGGTCCCTGCGATGGGGCAAGGCAGCAGAGCAACGGGGAAGAGAAGCATCTGAGAGAGCGCCGGGAGAGAGAGGAGAAGCGTGCGTGTGTGTGTGTGTGTGTGTGAAGCAGGCCCCTGCAATGGGGCATGCATGGCAGCAGAGCAACGGGGAAGAGAAGGGGGGGGGGGGAAGCCTGGAGAGAGAGGAGAAGCGTGCGTGTGTGTGTGTGTGTGTGAATCACTTTCCAGAATGCATTGCCTCTACCTAGCAGCAGCGTCACTTCCAGTTCCCCATAGAAATGCGGGAAAAAGAAGAAGCTGAATGAAGGCGGGAAGGAAATGAGGGGGAGAAGTGAGTAGTACAATAATTAATTAATTAATAATTAAGAATTTCTAACGATCCTAACGCAAATTGTTGGCCTCACGGACCGTAAAAGGAAGTCTACTTCCTGGTTCGGGGCAGCGATCCGTAAAACAACAAAAGTCCCATTAATTACGGATTTCTAACGAATCAATTAGATTTCCGTTTCAATTTTAGCATGCCTACTGCATATTTCAGATTATCTGGCAGTGCAGACTCATATCCAGTTCAAAGCAGATAATCTAGGATCAGATCCAGGGATATAGGACAGTGTAGATCCAGCATCTGATACATAACATACATGACATCCCACACTCTGTAAACCATAGAATTGTCCCAAAAATGGTACAGCACACTTCCCCATTGCAATTGTTGTTCAACTGTGAATCCATGTTGCATTTTATATGCAATGTGGCAGGCATCTTTGCCATAGAGAGAAAAATGTTTTAAGACAGCCCTTCACAATAAACAGGTCAAAGTTTTGCATGCTGGACCATGCCCTGTCTCACCTTGCAACACCTTTATGGTATCACTTTTGCACATGGCTAACCTCATCTAGTTTCAAAAGCTAAACAGGGTCAGGCCAAGACCACCAGAGCTATCAAAGATTTCCAGGTGGAGCTATACAGAATCCTTCCTAAAACTCAAGTAAGACACTGCCAGCCAAATCCCAGGCTAAGAGGAATAATACAAGGCAGAAGCTTATATTCCCTTCTACTCAAACTCACAATTATGTCACTTTCACTTCATTATTGCTTTTCTTGCCCTATGCAATCATTGCTATGTGAATCATTTAAAAGAAAGTGGGAAACTGTGGTAGGTTTGAGGGGGGCCTAGAGACACCTCCTGCAATTATTTTTAGACCCTAATCCTCCATGGGACAAATTAACCATGATTTTAGGCATCCTTTGGACATTTTAGGCTGTGACCAGAATGAGGTAATTCCCCTGGCATTGAACCTAAGAAAAACATCCACCACTACAGTGGTGAATGAGCAATGGTTGCTTTGCCCTAGCATCGCAAGCACTCTCTATCTATTGCAGTTCTTTGCAACATAGCTCATCTTATTTCAGATCCTGAGGAGCAGTTGAAATGTTGGGGAAGGAATTTAGAAGACACAAATCCACCTTTGCACACAACTAAGCACAGGTTTCAAATAGTTATATTTTATCTAGAAATGATGTCTGCTCAAAGCAGAAGACAAGGATGCCCGCTCTCTCCATTGTTGTTTATTCTCGCACTGGAGATCCTCTTGGAGAAAATTCGGTCAAAGAAAGAGTTAAAAGGCTTAGAAACCAAAAACGGGTCTTTTTAAGTTTGTGCCTTTGCGGACGATCTAGTTTGTATAGTGGAACAACCTGTTGAAAACCTGGAAAGATGGCTGGAGACGGTGAAGCAATATGGGGAAGTAGCCGGTTTCAAACTAAATAAGAAAAAAACCAAAATGCTAACAAAAAACATAACCAAAGAGGAAAGGAAGGCCCTACAATCAAAGGTAGGCATAGAGATTGCCAACAAAATTGAATACCTAGGGGTAAAAATCTCCACAAATAATATTAATCTGATTAAAAACAATTACGATTCCATGTGGAAGGACGTGAAAGTAAAACTGGAAAAATGGAAATCGCTCAATCTCTCCATGCTGGGAAGAATCTCTCTCATTAAAATGAGCATCCTACCCAAGATGGTATTCGTGTTCAGGAATCTTCCCATCCTGAAAAACGATAAGATATTAGCAAATTGGAAAAAGGACCTCTCCAAATTCATTTGGAGAGGCAAAAAGGCCAGAATTAAGTGGCTCAATTTGATTGACGAGAGCTCTAGGGGAGGACTGAGCGTGCCCGATCCCAAAAGTTACTACGATGCATCTGCCCTAGATTGGGCATGTGAGTGGGCAATGCTGGAGGATACAAGACTTTTAGCACTAGAGGGGAGCGGGCTACGGGTGGGGTGGCATGGCTATATGTTATATGACAAAGTAAAAGTGGAAGGTGAATTTAAAGATCATGTAATTAGGGGTGGGATCCTAAGAGTATGGCAGAAATATAGGGAGAGATTGTATAGAAAGACCCCGATGTGGGCCGCCCCGATGGAGGCATTTCACCGGAGACTTTACGGGAAGAGCACTTGGTTGAGGTATGCAGACCTCCTCAAGAAGAATGGGGGAAAATGGGTGCTAAGAGATCTCAAAGAAGTACAGGAACTAGACAAAGATATAAATTGGTACCATTACTCCCAAATCAATAGTATCTATCAAAAAGATAAGGACAAGGGCTTCGAGTCAAACCCAAATTTCTGGGAACAGGTGATGCGGAAAAAACAGAAAAGGATCAGTACCCTGTACAGGAAAATTTTAGAGTGGCAAACAGAGGAGGAATCGATCAAAGAATGTATGGTGAAATGGGCACAGAATCTAGGCCGTCAGATTCCCCTAAACAAGTGGGAAAGGGTATGGAATGTCCACTCCAAATTCACATATGCCTATGAACTTAAAGAAAATATTATTAAGATGGTTCACAGATGGTACTTGACACCTAGAAAAATAGCCAGGTATAACAAAAATTACTCCAACAAATGTTGGAAATGCAAAAAGTAGGAGGGCAACTTCTTCCATTTATGGTGGGGATGCGGGAGAGTGAATAATTTCTGGAGGTGCATACACAAAGAAACCCAGAGAGCATTATAGACCAAGTTCAAATGTAAACCGGAGGCTTATCTATTGGGTATGGTGGACAGAGGGATGGGAATGGATTATAATAAGGAAAAGTTGTTTGTGTATTGCTCAACAGCAGCAAGACTCTGCCTGGCCAAGCGATGGAAGAATGAAGAGGTTCCATCATTAGAGGACTGGAAAATAAAAATACATGAGATCATGAAGATGGACCGTCTGACACAAGCCATGGACTATGAGAACAAAATTAAGACAACTGACTGGTCTAAGATCTCGGATTACCTAAAAAACTGAGACAATTGACAGGACAAAATCATAGTACCAAATCTTAGTGCCTGTGTTACCTATCCCTGACAGGGGACCCTCGGCCGGACACATAGAAAAAGTCACTTTGGGTGTTCATAAGCAAGGAAAGGATGGGTTTCCATCCTAGAAATGAGAAGTACGGTGTCGACTTCTCCGGGATCGGAGGTCACTGTTTTATGTCGTTTTTTCTTTTTAAAGGGTGGGGGTAGGGCGGGTGGGGGGGAGGGGGGTGCTATATGTGTGTCAACTGCCAGAGACTGTATCTATGGTGTTTCTGTTTTTCTTTTAACTGCAAAATCAAATAAAGTTTTTTTTTTAAAAAAAGCAGAAGAGAAAATTTATTGGTGAAGAATTGGAATGCATTTGGCATATATAGCCCTGCTGTCCTGTAAGGGATCTCCACAGGTTTTATCATTGCCCACAGCGACACTTTCCCATTGCACGTGGGGAAGCATCACCATACAACTTCCCCATATGGTGCTCCTGTTGCTCTCTGTAGAACACAGGAAGCTTCCCGTGTTCTGGGCGGAGAGCCTAGGATGTTTGTGGCACAATTAATCTATGGAGCTGTGATGGAAGTGAGTGTGTGTCATGTGATGAGTGAGCTGTGATGAGATGAAGAGTGCTGTAAGCATCCTAGGATGCTTGCGAAAATCCATGGGATGAAGTCATAGGAGTCTGTTTCTTACCAGTTGTGATAGTTTCCATTGTCTTAATCTCATTTATTCATACTTGGGCATCCTGTTGTCTACAATTGTCCTCCTACTCCTCCTACTCACTTGGGGTCAAGTACCATTGAAGGCAGTGCAAGGGGCCTTTCTCACTTATGCTGACACCATCAATTACATTTGTTTCAGAGAGGTAGTAAATGAATGGTCACTGACAGATGGACAGGCACTCATCATAGACAAATTCCATCAAGGAAAGGACAAGACTATGAGCAAATGTTTCTGATTCAAATCAAGCTACTTCTAGTGCCCGGGGTTACATTTCTACCAGATTTAGGTCTTCGGATAGCCAATTAGTCTTTTAGTTGTGCTATCAACATGAAGGCAATGCAAAATATTTGACATTGAGATTGCTGGAAAAATCATCTTCTGTTTAGCTAAGCATATAAGCTGAGCATATCAAAAAGTCCAGAGAGGCCAGGAAAGTCTGAAAATGGTGGACAACTTCACCATCCCTGCTAATTAAAGAGGTCCTGAATCTTCAGCACTGTAAGACTTATGCTGCATCTACACTGTAGAATTAATATTGTTTGACACCACTTTAATCAATGCGGCTTAAATCTATGGAACCCTGGAATTTATAGTTTGGTGAGGCATCAACATTATTTGGGAAAGAATGCTACAGACTGTGCAAAACTACAACTCCCAGGCTTTCATAGCATAAGTCATAGCAGTAAAAATGGTGTCAAACTGACTACAGTGTAGATAATTCCCTAGTTCCACTAAAGCCCATATTAATTGTGTACTTTGACAGACATTTATTGAACATGCACCGCATTCTTTGTGGAGTCATTCATTTTCCCTCAGCTTTCCAAGGAACCTGAACTTCCTTCAACTCTGTTGAGAACCAGGCTGCTGTTTTTTTTTAAAAAAAGGTTCTTTATTGAGTTTTCCAAAGTATTAAAAGAATTACAATAAAAAAGAGAACATGCAAACAAACATTACAAAACAAAGAGCAAAAGAACAGAGCGATCTCACTGTCGCTCTGAGAAGAATAGGGTACAGTTAGGATGATAGAAAAGTGTGTGATGAGAAAATGTGCGGGTGAAAGTATTACAGGTTGGAGATTGAGATTGTTCTATCTTTTCTTTTTTCCTTCCCTTCTCGCCGTTGTTAAGCTTTCCCTTCATACTGTCTGTGTAGATATAGAGAAGAGTCAGTATTTTAATCAGTCCAATATCAAGTCGACATTATATTCTAATCTGCTATATTGTCGTATTGGTCCCCAGTCTGTTTTTTCGTAAGTATTACTGTCTTGATTACGTATCTTTTCAGTTAAGCATTCCATCTGTACTGTTTCCAACACCTTTGAAAACCACTCCTCTTTTGTTGGTATTATTGGGGTTTTCCAGTATTTTGCATAGAGGATCCTAGCTGCTGTTATTACCATGAGTATTATTTTCCTTTCTGTGGGCGGGATTGTTCCTTCGAGTATTCCTAACAAGAAAATTTCTGGTCTTTTTTCTAACCTAGATGTTACCATTTTTTTAAGCTCCCTATGGATCATTGTCCAAAATTTAAGTGCTTTAGGGCAAGTCCACCAGAGGTGGAAGAAAGTGCCGTTTTTGTTATTGCATTTCCAGCAATTGGGATCCGCATCTTTGCATATCCTAGAGATCTTCTCGGGGGATATATACCACCGGTATATCATTTTTATCCAGTTTTCTTTGAATGAAGTGCTTAGCGTTTTTTTAACTGTGTTGCACCAGATATTGTTCCACATTCCATTATTTATATTGAATCCTACGTTTCTAGACCACTTAACCATATATTCCCTTTTCTGGTTGTTCTCCGTATCCATCTTCAGTAGCGTATTGTAGATCCT
>JARBWK010000001.1:126834279-126847822 GCA_030556195.1 Anolis apletophallus | reverse complement strand
TGGCTTGAATATCGGATTTACATATAACACCACCCCTTTTTTCTTATTTTCCACTGCAGCTATAAATTCCATCCCCAGCCCTTCATTTCTGAGGTATTTCACATCCTCTTTCTTAATATGAGTTTCTTGGAGACCAATTATATTTGCCCTTTCCTTCCTCAAATTATGGAATACTCGTTTTCTCTTGTTCCCACTGTTTAAACCATTGGTGTTCCATGACAAGCACCTTATGTCCATTTATTCGACTGTTGAGTGTAGTTCTTCTTGGCTTTTAGTTCTGCTGTCCTCCTCCTCCGAATCCTCTAGTCCTTGTTCCATTTCTGAGTCCACACAATTTTCCCCTTCCTCTATTTCTCCATCCTCTTCCTCTCTTTCCTTGTCTTTTCTATTTCCATACAATGGGCTTTCTTCCGATGATTTCAGGTGTTCTTCTTTTGTATCTCTCCCTGTCATCTGCTTGTGTGATTCTCTTTCTAGTTCATCTTCAAATTTCATGAGAAATTCCTTTGCTTTTAATTCTGTTGTGAGCCAATATTTTCTGCCTTTGTACGAAACCATAATTCCTTCTCTTTTCTCCAATCTATATCTTATGTCATATCTTCTGAGGATGTCCGTAATGAAAAAGTAGTTACTTCTTTTTTGTAGCACTGAGGTCGGGATTTCTTCCAGGATAAGGATTTTCTTCCCTTTATAGAAGGCCGGTCTTCTAGAACACCATTTCAAAGTTTCATCTCTAAAATTCTTGAGGGAAAAATTTACGATAACATCCCTGGGCAGGTTATTTTTTTTAGTGAAATTAGAAGAGACTCTGAAGACCCTATCGATTTTCTCCGTTAGGGATGCCTCGGGTCTATCCAAGTTTTTAGATGTTAATGTCAAGATTATTTCTGGTAATTTCTCCTCTTTCTCCTCTTCTATTCCCCTATAGCGAAGTTGAAATTCTTTCTGGTGGATTTCAGCTGTTGTTAGTTTGAATTCCAGATCTTGGGTTTTCATCTCTAACTCCTTAATCTTTCCTAGATTGCCCCTTTGTTTGATCTTTAATTCACTGTTCTCGTTTTTGAGTTCTGCGATCTGGTTTTTCATATCCATCATTTTGTTATTCATGTCTTGCATGCCTTTCTTCATGTCTCTTAATTCTCCTTTCAATTCGCTTTTCATGTCTTTCATATCTCCTTTTTGTTCTTCCCTCATCTTCCTCCTCTCTTCATCCCCATTTCTGATTGCTGTCCTCACCTCTTGGATCTCTGTTAATATTTCTTTTAGATCAATTTCACTTGCACCTGAGGGTCTCCTCATGGGTTCCACCCGTCTATCTTTGTCTTTAGCTCTTGTTCCCATGATAGTCAATTGGTGTTTTGCGTTCCTCCTTTCCTCCACTTTCTTTCCTTGCTGCTTCCTTGCTGCTTCCTTGCTAATTCTGGATCTTTTTCTGCCCTCCCGGGGTTGCGTGGTTCTTCCCCTCTCCTCACTTCTTCTTCCTTCTCTCCTTCGTTCTGCTTTCCTTATTAGTTTTTCTTATTGGTGTTTCCCCCGGTGTTTATATAGTTTACCTTGTCTTCTCTTCTGTTTCTTCTGTTTCTGCTGGTTACGTCATTTGGTGGACTTACCGGAGCTTTAGAGTCTCTAAGTGCTCCGGGTGATTCTCTGCCTGTCACTTTCCACAGCGTCCGGCTTTCCTTTTGGCAATTGGGTTTGGCTTTGTCTATTTGCACCTTATCTTCACTCCCTCCTTTCCATTTGCTAGGTTCCTCTCCTCTCTATTCTCGTGTCTATCCCGATTACCTCCTCCTCTTTTACGACTTCCTTCGCAGCTTTTCCCCCCCTGCTTTTCGCCTCTTCGCTTTACTTGCAGTCCGTCCTCTTTACTTTCCCTCAGAGTCTTGCTTCCGTGCTTCCTCTCTCGTCGCGCCTCTCCCTCTGACGCGTCCTCTCTCCTCCACTTTTGCTCCTCCTCCTCCTCCCGCCTCTTCCACCTCCTCTCTCGCCTCCGCTGGAGTTCTCTTTGTTTACAAGAAGGAAAAGACAGCTTATCTGATCAAGCTCTCTACACAGCCGCCATCACATTGGGTCAGAATGCTCTGCAGTTTCGTGGGTTTCCCAAAGGTTGGAGGCTTTTCAGGGAGGGCTGTGCCTTTCTCCTCTGTCTTCTCTTTCCTTCCCCTCTACTCTGAGCTTGTACTGGGGGTTTCAGGGTCTACTGGGCTCTGTAGGATTCTTTCCTTCTCCCGAGTCCGGCTCTCCTCTTGTCTCTCCCCTTTCTTCGCTCGTGATGTTACTACAGGCGGACGGGATATATTATTTACCTCTTGTGCTCTCTCTCTCAGGAAAAGGGTGCCCGTGTCAGTGTCGTCTGCTGGGGCGAGCTTTTGCCACAGCTGTCGCTGGGCGGTCTTGGCTGGGGTCCCACAGGTCGTCTTCTGCTCCCTGCCCTCTCGATCTTGCCGGGTCCCTTGAGGGGGCCCTACTTCGATCGAGAGAGGAGTCTTCCTCGGACCCTGGACCTTTATGCTTCTTTTTCGTTCCAAGCATAGGCGGAGTGTGTAACTCCGGCCCCAGCTCAAGCCTCAACTCTAGGATCCCTCCTAGGTTGCTGCGCTCGCCTCCATTGCAGAACCGGAAGTCTCAGGCTGCTGTTTTATACCACTTTGATAGTTGTTTGCTTTCAGCATGACCAGCCTTCATGTCTTATTAGTCTCCCTTTTCTCACTCTGTTTTAGCTCCAAGGCAGAAAATTGTTATTTGTGGTCTCCATAAGAAAAGCCAGACTACAGCTCAGAAAACCCCCAGATAGCCTTTGTCTTGACCAACCAAATGCTGAGACATCTTCATTGCAATCTATATCCACCTGAATTGGTAATGATCAGCTGGCAGAGCCCTAATATTAACAGTTCCCTGGGCAGTAGGGTAAGGCTGAATAACACATGACTTGCCAAATGTTGTTGAACAGTAACTCTCATTATCCTTGACCATTGAGAGATCTAGATTTTGGAGTCCCAACAGCATCTGGAAGGCAATGTGTTCCCCATCTATGATTGTATGCACTTAAGGAGTGTCCTTGAATTTGACATCATTTACCATTCACACCTTTCTTTTCTGCTTTGCTGAAAATGAATCAGCTGGCATGAACAAGGAAGCAATAGGTAACAATACCCATTTCTCTATAGATTAATAAGAACATTGGAAGTGTGATGTCAAATCAGACCACAGTCCTATCTAGCACAAAATTCTAAGGCCAATTAGTTGCCCATGGAAACCCCATAAGTAGGACTTGAGTGTTCCAGTTATCTTTTTTAAAAAACTGGGTTCATTCCATTTATCTCCCAGAGTTTAAAGAGCTATATATTTTTTCTCTCCACATGCTCTTCTCTCCCATTTAACAACCTTGTGAAGGGATTTCAGCTGAAAGGCTATGATTGGCTCATGAACATTATAGGGAAGTTGGACTTTGACCTGATATATAACACACATTATGAGGTACAGTGAATGTATGTGAGCTCATGTATTTAAGAGAAAGCTGCAATTTTGAGCATGGTGTGATAAAAGCATTTTGATTCAATAATGATGTAATATATATATATATATATATATATATATATATATATATATACACATACATATACAAGAGTCATACAGAAAGTAATGTGTGTCAGGTTATAAATCCTGCATTAACAACAGAAGACATATGCAATTATATATATATATATATGAAATAGCTCTGTAGCTTCTACATGATATTATTGAAAATAGTTCCCACCACTAACAATGCATTTGCATTACCTTTGAATGATTTTCATCACCACCGGAAATGCATATGCTTCATTTTGGAACCCATTCATCAAATCCACTTTTAGCATTCCTTGACCCAGTGTCTGATAGCATCTTCCACTTTGGCTGCATCACTGAAGCACTATCTCTGAAGGCTTTCTTCATCCAACAGAACAAGTGAAAGTCTGAGGACACCAGATCAGGTCTGTAAGACAGATGTGACACCACTGACCATCCTATTTGTGTAATAATATTTGATGTTGCCAAAGATGCAGGTTGTTATGAATTATTGTGATACAACTGTATTGAATTCAAGGTGTTTTTTCATGAATGCTTCTCAAAGTTTTTGGAGTGATGCAATGTGGCAGTAACTGTTCATTGTTACCCTATACTTGAAGAAACCAAAATCACTACCTTGTCATGCCAGAAGACATTAATCATAATTTTCTGTGTTGAGTGCTAACCTTGAATTTCTTTGATATATGGGAGGTGAAGTGCTGCCATGCCATATATTTATTCTTGGCCTCTGGTTCATACAGGCGTATCTTTGAATTTCTCTGCTATATGGGAGGTGGAACGCTGCCATTTTGTGTATTTATTATTGCCCTGTACATGGCATTTATAGACCTTGCAAATGCCTTCAACACCATCAACCATAATGCCCTCTGGACCATTGTCCCAGAAAACTGGAAGCCCTGGTAAATGTAGTGAACATAATGGCAATAGTCTTGGACAGCAACGCCCCCCAAAGTTGCCCATTTAAGGTGGAATCAGCTGTAAAATATGGATGCATTATTGCAACAACTTTATTTTTATCTTCATAGCTATGATTATACACTTTCTTGATGGGAAGCTTCTCACTAGTGTGGAAATCACCTGTTGGATAAATGGCAAGCTCTTTAACATCAGCAGGCTGAAAGCCAAAAGTAAGGTTACAATAACATTTGTTATAGAACTTCAATATGCTGAGGATAATGTAGAACACTTCCACACAGAGGTAAAACCTGTGCTGAAGTGGGTTTAAAAACCCACTTCGGTGTGATTTTTAGTCTCCACAAGCCACCCAAAACCCAGTCTTTCCCGAGGAGGGTAGCTACATGCCATACTAGTCACAATCGAGATAGCATGCAGCCCCCCCCCCCCCCAAAGCCACCCAGAACTACCCTTAAAAACTCCTTACTTTGCCTTCATTAAGGTCCCCCTTGCATCCTCCTGGCATAAGAAAAATGACACACCAGGAGAGTAGGGGAGGACAAGGAAGAAAATTTATCCTCCCCCTCCCCCATCTCCTGGCATGTCATTTCCTTGCACCAGGAGGATGCAAGGAGGACCTTAATGGTGGGCAGGTTTTTTAAAAAACTTTTAAGGTTTGTTTTTGGGGGGGGGGGGGGAGGCGTTGAGCACCATCCTGGAACTTAGGCTACAGGAGCTAAAAAGGTTCGGGATAGCAAATGGGGACTCACCCCTCGGGTTTTCTCGGGACTACCCAGAAATCATTCCCCACAGATCCAATACCCCATTAGACTTGGGCCTTTCAGGAAGGCCCAGATTTAATGGGGTATTTAATCAATTTGGAATAGGCAAGGGTATTTGGAATAATTTGTTTTTACCAGAGGCATAATTTGGACGCCCCTGTTTATCCAAACAGGTTCTGCATTTTGGTCCTGCCTGGATGTGCCCTTAGTCTGTGCTGATTCAGAGAAAGTCCTATAAGACCTCTTAAACACCTTCATATGAACATATGAAGCTTGGGCTCTCACTGAATATTGAGAAAAACCAAAGTGCTCTACCAGCAGGCACCAACCAATCCTTCTGCAATGCCATAAATAAAGCTTAATGGCGTAAAGCTAGAAAATGTTGACCATTTTTGCTACCCAGGCAGCCACTTTCAAATGAAGCAGAGAGTGTTCAAGAATCAGGGCATTCATAGAGATACCAAGATGCTTGTTTATAAAGCGATTGTCTTCCCAACTCTAATGTATGCATTGTAGTCTTCTTCTGCTTCTATCATGGGGTGTGTTTACAAAGTAGAATTAATGCAGTTTGTTTCCAAGGAATGAATGTGCTTTACCTAACTATAACTACAACTCTCAAGATCTCACAATATTGTGGAATGCTCTTCCGGTTGACACCCGGGCGCTCACTGAGCTTATCCCCTTCCGGAGGGCATGTAAGACCATTCTCTTCAGATGTGCCTTTAACTGAAACTCGGAAATTCAATCTGATTGCCAATCACTGTCTGTACGAATTTTATGAATTTTATGTAATTTTAATCATTTTACGCACACTATTGTTTTTATGTATGTTGTGTAAACCGCCCTGAGCCTGCAGGGAGGAGCGGAATATAAAATCGAATAAATAAATAAATAAATAACATCAAGCCATGGCAATTAAAGTGATATCAAATTGCATTAATTACACAGTGTAGATGCACCGATGGGCAAAAAGACTGCCTTGGAGGGTGGAAATTTGGGGATTTCTAAGCAGAAGCTGGATGGCTGTCTCTCAATGATACTTTAGCTGAGGTCTTCTCTGCAGTGGTGAATTTGGATTACAACTCAGTGCCATTCAAAGTGGTGGCGCCTAGATCAGCTGCACCATTCCCGAACCATTCTCTGACAAATTTCAAGGCAATATGGGAACAGTTGTAGCCAATGGACACAAGCATGATTCAAGTTCATTGAGTGAGTAAAAAATTGCTAGTTTTCCATATCAGATGGCTTGAGATACACTAACCTAGACTGCCCTTGTAATCCTTTGCAACTCTATGGTCCTTAACTCTGATCTGAGCCATCAACTTGCTAAAATACTGATACATCAACATAATAAAGTATTGAGAGAAAATTAGAGCCATAGTATACCCAGAGTACAAAACATACATAGGAAACAAACATACATCAAGAATTTTAATTACTCAGAAAGATAACTCTGAGTCACAGTAATGTTATAGGTCTTTTGTTTATAGATATTTAGAAAACTAAGTCAAAATAGCTGCAGCAAATGCCCTTGCTCTGTTCTCCTCTTCATGGTGGTAAACCCACCTTTGCCTGAAGGAAACAATCAACATAGTGGTTTCTGAATGTCACTGAGAGCAGGACAATAGACTTGCTCTTGATGTGATTTGGGATCTCCAGTTAGGCAACCAGAACAGCTATCCTAGTGCCTGAAGCGACTTTGTCACAATCTGATTTTTCTCTCCACTCTAAATAATTCAATATCTGCAGCAAATTTGGCTACCTTACCAATCAGCTTTGTCTCCAGATGGTTTATGAATAAAAAAAAGAACTCTCATGCCAATAAAGATCTCTGATGAACTCCACTTCTCACATTCCTCCTCTGAGAGAACTGTTTATTCCCATTATCTGATTCATGTTCTTGAGAGGTCTACTTATCCCATGTCTGCTAATTTTGCTCATGGATATTTCATGTGGGATTTTGTCATTTCTTTTGGAAACCCAAGTAGACAATAGCCATGCAGCCAGCATAACATTTGCTAACAAAGTGGAGATTTTGAGGGTGCACCCATGGTGCATCTCTATTGTAGAACTGATGCAGTTTGACACCACTAACTGCCATGGCTCAATGCTATGGAATCATTTGGTGAAGCCCAGGACTCTTTGGTAGAGAAAGCTAAAGACCTTGTAAAACTATAGGGATATTTTAATAACAAATTGCTGCTAACACACTGCACAAAATGGTATAGTCAATTTGATTTCATCCCCTCTGATGGTGTCACCAGTATGGTTTGCATTCTCTGCACCCCATAGAAATGCCATCGACTTGAAATTATACTTTGGGGAAGAATAAGACTGACACCAACATGGGAGATTGCATTGGTGGCGAGTTCTGTGTGTATTGAGAACTTCCACACTTATATGTAAGGGAAGTGGGATCTCATCAGTGATATGTATGTTCTTCTCTACTATGAAACAATTATCTACTATGAAACATCTTGGCAAACAATAAATGTTTCTGTGACATCTCTCAGCATCACATGAATCTCTTAAAGAATCTTGGCATGGAAACCAATTCCAATTTACATTAGGTACAGGTTTTCCAGTCTGTACATTAGTGGTAAAAAAGCCCAAAGGACAAAATGTTGCTGATAAGTACCTTATTTTTCCAATGTCTTACTTTATCCATGGCCACTGGACCCATAGCCTTTCTCCTCCTGCTACTCCTACCTAGGCCAACATAACCAATATATAGTACCAAGTGGATTCTGGTCAATATTTACTAGATCTCTCCCATCCATGTCTTGATTGACAATTTCAAAGTACTCTGAAAAGTAAATTAAACTAACGAGGGGATTACCATACTGAAGAGA
Source organism: Anolis apletophallus (assembly GCA_030556195.1). Classification (NCBI taxonomy): domain Eukaryota; kingdom Metazoa; phylum Chordata; class Lepidosauria; order Squamata; family Anolidae; genus Anolis; species Anolis apletophallus. Next base: position 126,839,727 of record JARBWK010000001.1, on the reverse strand, counting down.
TTAGCATAATGAGTAAGTGTCATTTTATAGTAGGTCAGGTGATATGGTAACAAAATCCTCTAGAAGCGGATTAGGTAGTAAAATACCAAGGTAGCATGGATCTCAAGTTTCTAGATTTATCTGGATGATTTTTTAAATGGAAAAAATCCCTTTGAACCACCCATGTATTTTACAACTTATTGGTACAATGAGCGCACAAGCTATGCTCAGATAAGGAGGATTACAAAGTATACCAGACAATGATAGTATGTCTTTTCTTGGCCTTCTCTAGAAAAAGATTTTGACCTTTGATTGTTCAATCTTCATTTTTTATCTCCCACATAGGACAGCAACTTAATAACAAATCCCAGTTTTTCCCTGGACTTGTCATTTTTTTCACTCTACTTCTACCCTCTCTTGCTTCTAGCCAAAAAGATTTGAACGGGTTGTAAAAGTTAATCCCACTTTATGAGGTCAATCTATTACCTGGCAATCTGGATGGGTGATACATCTCTAGAAGATTGAAAGAAATGATCCCTGATGACACTTTGATGGAATGTGATTTCCTTTGTCCAGGTGACATGGGTCCATAGTCATGTTTAGTGCTATCGATCAAATCCTATCAAGATCAAGGTATTAAAAATAAAGAAACCCATGGAGACCCAGCATCACTCCCATTGATTTTAATTGAGGGAGGGTGTTTCTGACGTAAGGACAAACCTACATTTGCCAGGGACTAAAATTAGAGGATAGTGCTTTCAGATTAAATTGCATCCATTAATTGCCTATGCATCTGATAAACAAGAATCCAAAAATAAATGGTTTCTTGGAATACATCCAGTGAATGCGATGGGGATAAAAGAATAAAAGAACTGTATATATTTATAGAGCCTGAGAACATCTCTAAAATTTGGTTGTAACTTTCTAAATTTCACTACTTAGGTTCAGTTTGTGATCTAAAAGAAGCAGGCAATGCCAGTGCATACAAACAGCGAGTCTTGAGGCCTACTCAACAGACTCCGAAGTTAACTTGTTTATTATCTTTATAATTCTTTATCAGCTGCTTTTCCCATGAAATATACCAAGATGAGGACAGGATTTACATTTTTTTCCTGAGTTGTCTGCTTACTTATAATCTGGTTGCTTTGCAGAGGAACTTGAGCACACCTAAACAAAGTCTGAATAGGTCCTTTTTTTGGCTTAATATGTAACCAGTGCCACCACTTCCAATCAGGCGAATGACTGAATTAGACTTAGCTTGCCTTGTACCTCCTCACAAGATCAGCCCTAAATGAACTGCCAGCAATGCATCAGCTTTATTCCTTTTTGTGGAAACTTCTATACCCTCTCATTCCAGTCTGAATTTCTGGACTTACTAGAAGACCACACTATGGTTTGATGTTTTTGCTGTTTTATATGTGTGCAAGATGGAAATGTCTATGCTAAGACGTATGATGTATCTACACAACCTAACTAATGCAATTTGACCTCACTTTAACTGCCATATCTCAAAGCTATGGATCCCCAAGAGTTGTAGTTTTTAGGTCTTTAACCTTCTCTGCCAAAGGTCTTAACAAACTCCATAATATTGATATCAGAAAGTTAAGGTGGTGTCTAAATGCATCCTTTGTTACCAGGAAGAAGAGCTTTGAGTAAATACATGCTACTATTTTTGTCCAAACTTTTTGGCCTGCTGTCAATAACATTTGACCTCCAAGAACTGTTTTGACTTTGAACTTGGCTCTCAGTCAGTGTGGTATTTGTGATATCTGATCATACTCCTACTCTTCCACCTAGCTATTTGTCCCTGAGAATGTAAAAGAAGTAACTGCCGGAAGAGGATAGAAAGATCCTGCAGAGGGTCCTGGAAAGCCCTATTACTCCGGTAAAAGGAAACAGACCATGCTTAGTTCCAGGATTATTCATCTACCCTCTCTATTACATTATTATAAGGAGTCCCAGGTCCTACCCTGGCTATCCGTTAGGTCCCTGCTCTGCACTTTACCCACTTCTTTGCCCTATGCTTCCCCATTGGCCAAGCCCTCTTTAGCTGTTCAGCAGGCCTTGGAAATGAGTAGCCCCAGGTTAGGACCCTGCTCCCCCAGCCCTATGCTACTTCGTTGCACTAGCCCAGCTCTCCCATAGCTGTCTAGTCAAATTTTGCCCAATGGAATAGTACTGGAATTGGCTTTTAAATTTTAAATATGTGTGACTGTTTTAATGTTTATGTTTTATAATGGTTATTCTGTATGATTTTGTGTTGGTAATTGAATGCTTTACCTATGCTGGAAACTGCCCTGAGTCCCTCAGGGAGACAGAGTGGTACAAATAAAGTGTGTGTGAGTGTGTGTGTGTGTGCGTGTGTATAATTGCACAGGACAATATGACAATGAATGTTCAACCAATGAGTCTCCACTTGAGCCAAAATGTTGTATTTCATAGAGTTTGGCAGAGAGCAACTTTCTCAATAGATCTTCAGACTGCTGAAACAATTATAGCAATTAGTTTGTGCAACAGGTCCTTAATTATAGTTATGCCATGCCACATTAAAATTGACTGGACTTTCCAAGAGCACTGAACTGGCATCAAGGAAATGTCCAATGAACTTGGTCTATGAAGGCTCCAATAATTTCTGTTCTCATGTTGAAATGCTGGTAAAGGAAGTTTTTTGCTGCTTTTTATCTCACTGACTTGGCACAGGCTTTAAATATTAGTGCCTTTTGTGCCCTATGCACACTTTACTTGCTTAACAAATTCCTTCCTCCCTTCCAGTCTGTTTTCCCCCTATAGAACAATCTAGGAAGAGCCTACCATTTAATCATAGATAGCGAGATGGCTGGATGGAAATCAGAATGCCATTTCTGTGACTCAAAGATTTATTGTTTCGTTTTTTCTGCTGTTTTGCCTGCAGTGCATATATTCAAGTCATATCTATATATCTTCTAATAGTCATAAACACTATTATCAATTGCCATTACACCTTAGCAAAATGCAATATATTATGTTCCCTACCAAACCCCTCTTTGGCTGAGAAAAAATGTTTAATGGCCTATTTTTACTCAGTCGCCTGAGGGCTGAGAAGGGCAGTATACAAATGCAGTAAATAAATAAACTATCTTTGTTTGTCTATTATATTGCCAACCAACATACCCAGGGCTGTAGTTTTGGTGGTGGTGGTGGGGTTGGGTTTACAAGTTCAACCCTGCTCTGAAATGTGTAAAAAAAAACCCCGAAACATTGTTTACTCATAACTTGGTTTTGAACCTTTAACACCCACCCACCCTGGCTACAGCCCTGAACATACCATATGCTGTCTACTTTCAGAAGCTAAGCAGGGTCAAGCCCTACTTGTACTTGGATGAGGGATTTTCAGGAGACACAAGGGATTTCCAAGTACAGCTAGGAAAGAAACCTTCCTGAAATCCTGTAGTTATTCCTCCCAGTCAAACCTGATGGTACTGGGCTAGAGGGACCAATATCTAACTCAGAGTAAGGCATCTTCTTGTATTGATATGATTGAGTGATCCATCGATTAATTGATAACTCACTGTTTTCCATGCAATAGGATATAAGCTACTTGACACATGAAACAAGCAAAGGTAATGTTAAATCACCCTTGAATTACATCCTTGATTTCAATTACTGTAGCACCCATGGGTCCGTTCGTGCCACTGGGAGGGGGCGAGACGCCGGGGGTCCCGATGCCATTGGGACCCGCACCACTCGAGGGGGACTCGGAGGACGAGTTAGAAGGCCCAGAGCAAGATTGGACAGCAGTGCCTTTGCTCAGTTCACCTGTAGAGAGTTTAGCATGGGATCTTGAGTGGGAGCATTCTCCCGGGGAAGGAGCGGACCAGGTGGAGATGGGAGGCAGCGAACTAGATAGCGGAGATAGTTATGAGTTCCCGAACGGCCGAGGTTCCCAGGAGCTGGCCGAGCAGCAGATGGAGGCCAGCGGCTGGGAAAGTTCGGGGGAGGCTGCTTCTCAAGGAGATAGCGATACTGAACTAGAAGAGCGGGGCCGTTCCCATAACAGACGCAGGGACATAGAGCAGGGCCGGAGGAGCTGGCACTTGTCCCTAGATCGTCACCGTTCGGAAAGTAGAGACTGGAGACGCCGGGCCCTAGATCGTCGAGGGGCCCGGCCGAAGGATTAAGAACGGCCCCGTGGGAACTGACCCTCAGTTCTCCGGCCACGTCTGATCTGAAGGACGTGAAAGCGGAGTGAATCTTGGAGCCTAGTTTGGCTCGCCTTGGACCAAGCCCTGACCTTGTTATTGATTCGCATTGCTGCGGATACCTTGTTTTGATCCGGAGGCAATCCGGAAACTTTGCCAAGCTTTTTGCCACGATTGCTTATGGAACTATCCTTTGGAACTTTGCTTTCTTAATTGGACTACAGCTTTGCTGTTTGTTTTATTCTTTGGTCTCTTCAAGAGAATTGTCTTTTGGACCTTTTTATATTCAATAAAATTAGTTAGCCTTTGCTACGTCTCCGTGTGTGTGTTAAAGGGGCAGTACTAAGTCGGTGATTGTGACAGTTGGCCGGAGAACTCCTCGAACCCCTTTTTGCACCACGGGACGTACCAGAAACCGCCGGCTGCGTACCAAGGCTCCCATTGTCTCCACGGCCGCCATGGCGAACTTGACGGGTCCGCAGGTGGTGGCGTTGCAACAGGAGGTGGAAGAGCTGCGAACCCGAGCGGGGCGGCACCCGTCGGTGAATGCCCCGGCTCGTTTCAATGGAAATCCGGCGATGGTGGAAGTTTTCCTTGCCCAGGTTCGGATGTACCTGGAGTTGCGGCCCAATGAGTTTGCCACCCCCCGAGCCCAGGTGGGGTTCGTGTTCAACTGTATGGAAGGGATGGCAGCGACGTGGGCAACTCCTGTCATCAATGGCACGTCCCCGCATGATGCGACTTTGAACGCTTACTAGATGCGATCCGGGCGACCTGGGGACCCCCCCGTCAATGAGGACCTGGCGGAACGGGACTTAGCACGGCTGACCATGAAGGACATGACTTTGTCTCAGTATATTTCCCGTTTCCGAGTGTTGGCCAGCCAGACCAAGTGGGAAGGACCACCCCTGCGCTATACGTATCTAGCGGGACTCTCGCCCGAGATTCAGCAACAGATGTTACAATTGCCCCGGCCGGCCGACCTGGAGGAGGCCATCGCCTCGAGTTTGCGGGCGGAGGCGGCCATACAACACAAGAGAAGGTGGGGGGTCGGCACGGCCGAGAAACCACCGACCAGGCGGGAGGCCGGGACCGGCCAATTTGTGCCCCGCCAGATCCCTGCCCCCACTCCTGTTGTGGATGACTCCGAACCGATGCAACTGGGTACGGTGCGGCCCAAAGTAGATGCTGCCGAGAAGGCTCGGCGGCAAAGACTCAACCTTTGTTGGTACTGCGGGGGCCCGGGTCATTTTTTCTCGTGATTGCCCCCAGAAACCGCGGGGGAGGACCC
>JARBWK010000001.1:126158281-126195689 GCA_030556195.1 Anolis apletophallus | reverse complement strand
GGTTATCCTAAAAGTATGCTTACAAGGCACATAGTTCTCACAAGGAATTTTCACAGGTTAAGTTGATATCACTGCCCTGTAGCAGGAAGCCAGCGGAAGTGAACGAGTAGTGCCAGTCATCAGTAGCTTATCGACTGCCATTGTAGTGAAGGTTAGAGATGAGTGTCCTGAGTCTGTTTCCCTTCTGTCTGTCTCCTTCATGACAATGAGCATCCACACAATGCTTATGTAACACAAGAGTTGTTCACTTCATTTGGTTGGGATGTTTTAAGCCACCCCTCTCACAGCCCTGATCTTGCACTCAGTGACTATCATCGAACACTTTTTCAATGATGACGAGGTGAAAATCAAAGTGACAAACTGGCTGAAAAAGGCGGCAGGAAACTGTATGACACAGGCATAAAAAAAACCTCGTACGGTTGAACTGAATGGTGATTATGTAGAAGAATAATACCTATGCTATAATCCATGTAAGTTTTATTAAAATATATTCTTGTAACCTTACTTTCTGGATATCTCTTGTACATTCATGCTGTAATTTTTGATACCATGCTTATGCCTCCCTGCCCCCCCATTGCCGTGCCATCCCCGGGCTGGCAGGAGAGAGACTGCTACCCTAGCCATGTTACTAAGTGAGTTTGTCTGCACAGTGCAATAACAAAACTTGTTTTATACTACATTTCCCTGTTTTGAATAAACCCTGAATTGACCTCATTAGTGCTACACACATCATCATCACCACCACACATGTGATGGTGGGTTTACTTTAAGCAGCCACAAATATCCCCTGGGTGGACTCACCTTGAACACTTCACTCTTTTTTTCTTCCTACCATACCATACATGAATATGTACATGTATATCCATTTGTTGCAATTCACCAGTGACATTACTTGTCCTTTACAGCCAATTGTATTCTTTGTCCCTTCCCACTTTTGATAAAAATTACCAGTTGAATTCCAGCCACCATTTTGCAACCACCTATTAGTGGGTACTGCTTATTTAGTGATTACTTTTGGTGATAGGTGACATGATGGAGGCCACCTTGAAACTGTGTGGGGTAGTAATCCTGACTCCTGATGCCTTGGTGTCAGGTAGGAGGTTGCTACCACTCTGGGCCAGAAATTATCACTTTCTCAATGCAAAAATGCCAAAACAGGAGTCTCAATCAAGATTGTTGTAGGGCAGGGGAAGCTTCGGTTTCTCTCTGTTGCTCTCATACAAATCAAACACAGCAACCACAGTCCAAAAGGTCTAAAACAAACACATTTTTGTTGCAAAAATGTTATTTATACAGGATGGAGTGACTGGTTGATTGACTGACTGAATGATTGGTTGTTTGCTTGCTGGGTGGGTGGGTGAGTGGCTTGCTTGCCTGAAGCAAGGGTACATGGATTTTTTACACACACATTGTGTTTGTGTGTAAAAAAGGACCCCTATATTTTCTAAACAATAAGGCCTCCAGATCAGTCTGCTTTTTCTCCCCAGCACCATCACCACCGCTTTCCTCTGCCATCCTATTTTCCCCACCCTGTCCCTCTCAATTAGACAGACCATCCCTTCCAATTATATCCCGCCTGATTCTTTTCCTAGCACTCTTGCTTCTAGCATCTTTTGCTGACTCAATGTCTGCTCTTTGGAACAGTGTGCCCTTCCCTTCCAGAGCTTTCTGCAGAACCATCTATCAACACTTTGCCCAACAGTGTGATTAATCTTTCTGAAATCCATATTATAACTGCCAGAGCTTTAGCTTTTATTCTCATCAACCTATTTCCCATCAACACCTCAAGCTTGTTGCATGATTCTTGTCTCTTTCCAGCTTTTGTGCACGCTCATTCGTTTCAAAGGCATACTGCTCATCTGCTTGGTGGGCCCCTTTCTTTTCCAGGCAGATTCCACAGCTGTTGGAAACAAAGTATGTGCCATGCACGAGCCCAAGGTTACTAGTCCTTCTGATAAAGGTAATAATGATGCCAAAGCATGGAATAGTCCTATAGCTCTCAACCTGTGCTTTGGCCTTGAACGCCCAGAAATCCTAACAGCTGATAAACCGGCTGGGATTTCTGGGAGTTGTAAGCCAAAACACCTGGGGACCCACAGGTTGAGAACCACTGGACTAGTATGTTCTGCCAGTTTACCATGCAGACGCTCACATATAGAAATATATACGTTTTCTGTGTACAGGTCCTCTGCATAGAACAGTGTCCATACTCCTAATAGTTTGTTCTCAGATGCATCCTTGGGTTATTCACTGAACACTGCAAGAAATACAGAGCTCCTGATATTTCATCTCACCTTCTTCCTCATATCTATGTAAGTGGTATGATGTCAAGGTTCTAAGCCTTGCCCCCCATTTCATTTCCCTGGCTACCAGCCCAAGGGATGAGGTAATGCACATCATGTTGGTGTCAGAAAATGCATTTTGTTTCTCTAAATATTTGAAAAAAGAATGGCAAAGAGACATAACAACCCACTTATCTCTTCTGTGATATCCAATTAATCTTTCAGTTATGGGGGTAATGCTTTAGCCCAATGGTTCTCAACCTGTGGGAAAGAGGAGTGAGAGCAATCTGGTGAAGTGTAGAAAAACCATGCTAGTTTGTATCCCTCTACAATAATAATAATAATAATATAATATTTATGACCCACCCTACCTCCCAGAGCAGAAATAACATAGTGGCAAACATTCAGTAAAGTAGCCACATCTTTGTCCCTAAGTATTGATGCTGACAAGATGCTGTGATTGGGTTTATTTATGTTGTAAGAGTTCATCTTAATTTCATGTGGCAAATGAATGGTCTAAAACAGGCCCTTCAAATGTGAAATGTCCCAGGCTGTGCTATATATTTCTCACGCAACGAAAGCACAAGACACTAGGTTTTGTGTGAGCAATACAATGTCTCATGCAAATATATGTTTTCCTAAATGAATGCAGTGTGATAAAGTCAGTCTCCGAGGACATTGCCTTGGTCAAAGGTCATGTAAAAGAAACAGAGCCTAACTTGATTTATCATGTTCTTATGAAATGTTCTGAAACTATAAAAATGAGCTAAGGATTTAAATCCTAGAGAGAGAGAGAGAGAGAGAGAGAGAGAGAGAGAGAGAGAGAGAGAGAGAGAGAGAGAGAGAGAAGGCAAAGGACACTGAATGAAAGGCACCATCACTGCTGTGCTGCTGAGTGCCTAAACTTGTTGTTGATGAATCTGTGCTGTTCCTCCTTGACTGTTTCTCTTTCTCTCTAACAAGGTATACAGAGAATAGCTGCCAGCTTTGAAGGCAAAGATGGACTCCATGGGGAAGCTCATTGTAGTTTTCTTCCTCTCTCCTTGCACTGAGCACAGGCTGGGAGTTGGGATGGGGAAAGGATTGCTCTAGTCTTCTCTGCAAAGCTGATTTAAGCTTGCTGATCAGGAATAGTTCCACCGGTATTCGTCTCCATTGATTTATACTACATCTTACTCAGAAACTCTTCCAAGAACAGCCATCCATACCAGTCCTTTTGTAATATGGGTAGATCCAGGACACAATCTAGAATTTACTGCAGGCCACCACCATCTTCCATATTAACATTGCTTGTTATACCAAACTCCTTCTATTAATTGGCCTGTGTGTGATCAAAAGGACAGGTAGAAATTATGCAGTTTTCCAGTGTTATACTACCCCTTCTTGAAAAACCCATCTTTGTCTATGTTGACCTGAGCTGTTAAGACTTATAGTCCATCTAAAGAGCCAGATGATTCTCACATTAGTACAATTTTTTAAAAAAACATGTGCACAGGGGAGCATAATCAAAAATGTTTATCAAAATATGGTGATTTAAGGTGAAAATCTAAGAACCACAGAGTTGGAAGGGACCCAAAGGACCATCCAGTTCAACCCCTTTCAGGACCTCTTCACATGTCCAGTGGTGGTGGCCAGTGGTGCTTCTCTTTGCCACAGGGCGACCCTTGGGACCCATGCCTCACCTCCCATCACCTCACATTGCCTGCCAGGAGGGCAATCATATGGGAGGAAGCATAGAGTGCACGTGGCAACACAGAAAGCCTCCCATGTTGCCTGGGCGGCAGTGGCACACCAATTCTACCCTTCTGCACCCATGGAGCCGGCACAAAGTTGTGTGACTCTAGTCCCATCTGTTAAAGTCAGTTATGTAGGAACATACAATCAACATACTCGCAACAGACAGGTGCTCTGTTTGAAAAGGTCCTCACAGCATGCACAAGAAAACATACATTTTCTCTCCTAGGATAAGATTCTGGAAAATTATTTTCTAACTTTGTAGTGTGGCAATTGAGCTGAAGCACAAAGGACTCCTCTGTGATCAATCATCAATATTCTCCCCTGGAACCATTCACCACAACATGTTATTTAGGTTTATAGTTTGGTTACAAGATAAATGGTGAACAAATGAATATGCATGTGCCACTTTTAAAAATCACTGAAAAGGCACATGTATAAAGTGAAGACAATATTGATAGCTGATCCAACCTTAAAATTTGTTGGAATATACATTTTAGCTCAATTTGCAAGGCTGGGCTTATGCTGCAGGTGAAGAACCTGCTGCGTCTGCTCTTAAAATATGCCTATCTTCACCAAAAGTAATAACAAATGATATAATTTAGGATTTGCTGCTGACTAAGAGCTCCTCTCAACTTCATGCAACGTGTGTAATTCCTAAAATAAATCCATGGAGATATATATTATATAGTTTTTGTCTTTCTCACTTGCAGTCATATTCCACTCTCATCCTTCAAAGTGAAAGTATCACATATTGGATTGCTGTGAGTTTTCCAGGCTGTATGGCCATGTTCCAGAAGCATTCTCTCCTGATGTTTTGTCCATATCACTGGCAGGCATGCTCAAAGGTTGTGAGGTCTGTTGGAAACTAGACAAGTGTGGTTTATATATCTGTGGAATGTCCAGGGTGGGAGAAAGAACTCTTGTCTGGTTGAGGCAAGTGTGAATGTTGCAATTGGCCACCTTGATTAGCATTTAATGACTTTGCAGCTTCAAGGCTTGGCTGCTTCCTGCCCAGGGGAATCCTTTGTTGGGAGGTAATTCGCTGGCCCTGATTGTTTCTTGCTCAGAATTCCCATTTTTGAGTGTTGTTCTTTCTTTACTGTCCTGATTTCAGTACAAAACTAAAAAAAACAGGAGAATTTCAGACATGAAGCAAAGAAGCAGCCAAGCCTTGAAGCTGCAAGGCTATTCAATGCTAATCAAGGTGATCAAGTGTAGCATTTACACTTGCTTCCAACAGACAAGAGTTCTTTCTCCCACCCTGGATATTCCACAGATATATAAGCCCCATTTGCCTTGTTTCCAACAAACCTCAAAACCTCTGAGGATGCCTGCCATAGATGTGGGTAAAACTTCAGGAGAGAATGCTTCTGGAACATGGCCATATAGCCCGGAAAACTCACAGCAACCCAGTGGTTCTGGCCATGAAGGCATTCGATAACACAGTATCACATATTCCCAGTAACAAAATATAACTGTTTTAATGTGGGTATGGTTATGTGACAGTCCTACATGTGAAGTGTTGCCTTGCGGTAATAGCTCTAAAGATTTTACAGTGTAAAAGAACCAAATAAAAAGTTAATTACCAAGAAAGGTTGCAAGTCACCTGCTGTTAGGCATGCTTTATCAACCCGGATCGGCCTCTTGTAGCTGCAGCCTTGCCATAGACCCACTCCTTCTACCTCCTTGAATCAAATGCCCGTAACAATTATGGTTACAGCCTAGCTCAGAGCTTTGGCAGCTAGCTTTTCGGGACTTCAGCTCCAGCATTCCCTGTGTTATCCCAAGAAAGAAACCTTTCTAAGAACTAGCCTCACAGTAAAATCATTTCCACAGAAAACTCCAGGTTCCTTCCATTGCTGTCTATTTCTCGATGTTATTGTTCTTTTGGAGCTGTGGTTTCGAAGTTGCGTCTTCAGATTTCACTATCTGATGCAAACGCACACATTTCTAAGGAACAGGAGTCCAGCCAAATCTCTGTGCTGACGCTTTGATGTAGCAAAAGGATGTTCAGGGGCAGTCCATCATTGTTCTATGACATGACTTCTGGCTGAACTAGGTTTTTATAAATAAGATGCTGGAAGATATCTGTAACCCATTGGGCCTCCATAGCTTTCACAGTCTGTTACAATTGACCATGTTGGGTAAGGCTGATGGGAGCTTTAGCTAAAACATTTTATAAAAACCGAAATGTTACCCATCCCTGTTCCAAAGCTTTTATTCATTTCTTACATTTCCAGCACACCCTTCCTCCTTGCGCTTAGAGCCTTACAATAACTTTTAGGTTGCAGAGCAGGGTGTGAGATGATAACAGTGTGCCCAGAATATGCTTGCTTCTTGCACACCAGCATTTAGCATGTTGGATTTAACAATTTTAACAGATTAGAGAGATGGGCCAAAACTAACAAAATGAAGTCCAACAGTGACAAATGCAAGATACTCCACTTAGGCAGAAAAAATGAAATGCAAAGATGCAGAATGGGGGACGCATCAGGAATACTGTGTCCAATTCTGGGCACCACAATTGAAGCGAGTTGTTGACAAGCTGGAATGTGTCCAGAGGAGAACGACTAAAATGATCAAGGGTCTGGAGAACAAGCCCTATGAGGAGCGGCTTAAAGAGCTGGGCATGTTTAGCCTGAAGAAGAGAAGACTGAAAAGGAGACATGATAGCCATGTATAAATATTTGAGGGGAAGTCATAGGGTGGAGGGAGCAAACTTGTTTTCTGCTGTCCTGGAGACAAGGATCTGGAACAGTGGCTTCAAACTACAAGAAAGGAGATTCCATCTGAACATTAGGAAGAACTTCCTGACTGTGAGAGCTGTTCAGCAGTGGAACTCTCTGTCCAGGAGTGTGGTGGAGGCTCCTTCTTTGAAGGTTTTTAGACAGAGGCTGGATGGCCATCTGTCAGGGGTGCTTTGAATGTGATTCTCCTGCTTCTTGGCAGGGGATTGGACTGGATGGCCCTCGGGGTCTCTTCAAACTCTATGGTTCTATGACTATTCTATGGCTTTCTAATGGGAGGTATGCATGCCATCAAACAGGCTGAAGACACCATCCAATCACAATAGCTCAGCATGACTAGCAGTCATGTCTGTCCTTGCACTTCTAGCACTGATGTTGTGTTGTATGCCATGTGAAAGTGTCTTACAGAGTAGGCATTTACATAACTGTGGCCTTCACATATTCAAGACGAATACTTAAGCCATGGCTCTCTACCTGGCTTTCTGTTCAGCAACATGTCCTTCTGCTTCTTTTGTGCCTGGCCACTTATCATCCACAAAGCAGAAGGGCAGTTTTGATCTGTTTTCAAAACTGAAGTACTCAAGCGGACCTCATTTCTTTAGAGCATTACTATCCTGAGAGATTACTGGCATGCTCAGAAAGGCCTGTCCTGAAGACTCGGCTTGTTCTTTGTCCCATAGCTTAACACATACTGGCACCTAGTGGCTACTTGGAGATTCATTATTCCATCATCTCATTTGTGGCTCCCTAAATTTCATCTCAATTTGCAATTAAATACATGTTGAGTATCTTGACTGAAATACTTGGGATCAAAAGTGTTTTGGATTTCAGGGAAGGGGGAATATTTGTATTTGTATATCTGTACATCATGAGATATCTTGGAGATGGGAGCCAAGTCTAAACATGACATTCCTTTGGGTTTCATAAACATTATACATATAGTCTGAAGGTAATCACATACACAATATTTTTGTTATAGTTTTATGCATGAAACAAAGTTGGTGTACATCAGAAAGTGGATAATTTTTCATTTGGGGGGATTTCGGATGTTGGATATATCAAGTTCTTCTATAACTTCTTTTTGTAATACATAGACAGCAAAATATTCTTTTAACTGTGTTGTCGAAGGCTTTCATGGCCAGAATCACTGGGTTGCTGTTAGTTTTCTGGGCTGTATGGCCATGTTCCAGAAGCATTCTCTCCTGGCGTTTCACCCACATCTATGGCAGGCATCCTCAAGAGATTGTGAGGTCTGTTGGAAACTAGACAAGTGAGATTTATAGATCTGTGGAAGGTCCAGGGTGGGAGAAATAACTCCTTTCTGTTTGAGGCAAGTGTGAATGTTGTAATTGCATTCAAGGTGGCCAATACAGCCCGGAAAACTTACAGCAACCATTTTAAGTCATTGGAATCTAGACAATAAGTCTTCTGTTTGGCAGAGGAAAATAAAGAACTTGGCCAATGCTAGTGCCCAACATTGTCCAACAGATTGATAGAGACTAAAAGGAAAAGTGTGGAGAGTGTTTAGAAAACAAGAATAGTATAGTAGTTTGAAAGTTGGATTAGTACCCCCTATGAATAAATTTTGCCAAGAAAAACGTTTGCATAGGATCGCCATAAGTTGGAGTCAAAGGCACATATCAGCAACATAAAGAAAAGTGGGATTCTGTATAGCCATTATTAAAAAATATGAGATATACACTTAAAAACAGGAAGGTAGTAAAGATTAGCGATACCATGGTGGCAAGACTGAACTTATGTCATCCAAAAGTCACTTAAAAAACAATTACTGCTCTCCCTATATAGTAGACAACATTTAAGTCACAGATAAGAAACTGCAGCATCTAAGGGTCATTCTTTCCATCTACTGGAACTGCACTCTCTTGCTCTCATCACGGTGTACTTCTAAAACAAATAAACACAATTTCCACTTGAGATTTTTTTTTTCTTTTAAAACAAGGATCTAAATAAATCACTGACTTCACTCAGTGGGATTTATATAATTGTCATCTTACCATTCAGCAATGGATTTTGTACAACAGCAATAAGATTCACACCAAGGTGTGCAGATACCACATTGTAACACTAGTACAGCGCCAGATTTTGGTGGTATTTTGCCAAATTCAACAGCTTCAGGAACTGTGGTAACAGATCACAAAACTATATTTGGCTTTTGCATTGCTGATTTCTTCTTAATATCTGATTTGGAAGGAATGGATAAAAAATTTGATGGGCAAGTTTAATAAATTAGAAGAACAAGGTGTCCTGAATTGCTTTGAGAGGCAACAGCTGTATAATTGGAAAAAGGACTGGCTAAGTAAAAATCCCAGATGTAGAGCATTGAATATATATGAGGAATGGCTAAGTAAACTTAAAAATCAAGAAATAACAGGGAAAGGATTAACTGGGAAAATATATAATGGATTAATTGGCAAAGAAATAGGGCTGAAGCTGTTAGAAAAGGTATGGGAAGGAGACCTAGGGCCGCTGACAGATTTTGATTGGAAAGGGCTTCTAAAGTGGAGAGTGGTTAAGAATCTATCAATAAGATTGAAAGAAAGTGTGTACAAAGTTATATGGAGATGGTGTACCACACCAGTGAGACAACATCAGATGGATAACAAGCAAAGCAACCTCTGCTGGAGATGTGGCATGCACAAAGGGACATATTTTCATTTAAGGTGGGAATGCCCCCAAGTGAAGAGTTTTTGGAATGATATATTTATCGAAATAGGTAATATTATAGGACTAAATATTACTCCGGAGGCTAGGTTAGCATTACTAATAGATGCCACAAAGTTGAATTTAGAAAGGGAAAAGAAAGAATTCATGATTATTTTACTCACAGTGACAAGTATTATAATCACAAGGAATTGGAAAATAGTAACTAATCTTACACTGGAAGCATGGTATAGGAAAGTATGGAACATAGCCTTAAATGATAAACTATCAATGGAAATGAGGGTATTTAGGGGGGAATCTAACAGATCAGATTTTGATGTATACTGGTCGGTCTTTATTAAATATGCTTTAAAGCAGGGGTGCTCACACTTTTTCAGCATGCGAGCTACTCTTAAAGCAACCAAGTCCAAAAGATCTACCTGCCTCCGCCGCCGCGTGCTCCCGCGCGCTCCCACTGCCGCACACTATTGCCACCGCGCGTGCTCCTGCTGCCGTTTTCTGCCCGCGCAGCGCTTCTTCTGCCTGCGGGGCATTGCAGGAAGGAGAAAGCACGAGGCAGGGCATCCAGAGGGAGCGCTCAGCCCTGCCTGTCTCACCGGCAGCGGAGGCTGCACAGCTTCTGGATGAGAGAGAGGCAGGGCGCTCCCTCCAGAGGCCCCGCCTCATGCTTCCTTCTTCCTGCAATGCCCCGCAGGCGAAAGAAGCACCGCAAGTGCAGGAGCCAGCAGCAGGAGCGCGTATGCGCGCAGAGTGTGTGCGCGCATGGCAGGAGCGCCCCATTCGGCTGGTGAGGCCCAAATATCACCTGGAAGAGGGCCGAAGATCTACTAGTAGCTCCTGAGCTACCTAATGAGCACCCCTGCTTTAGAGAGTGAAAATGGAAAACAACATAACCCTGTTGGTCAGGAATTTTGGATATGGCATTTGATTAATGGTTGATTTATAAATATATGGCAAAGGAAAGGATACTTGTTCAGGCCTTGGTGGTGGGCTATGTGTTTGTAAAATGTTCACTATTTTGTGTTTTGTTTACACTGTAAGTTGTTAATGTACTGTATGTAAATAAAATCTTCCCCAAAAAAGATCAGATGTGGAGTCTGCAACTGCCAAAGCAAGCACAAAGTCTTCCCCCAGTCTATTTGCGAGAGTGGGACAAGTGTGGATAAAAGATTGGTTTGGAACTAATGGTGAATCTCAAGAGGATTGGTGGTCAATTAAAATGGATTTTCTGATTCCCAGTAGTTTAAAAGCAACATCAACTAAATTACTCTCCTCCTAAAAAAAACAAATTACTGAAATGAAAAGAAACATCAGGTAACTAGGAGGTTTTCGTGTTAAAGGGCTTTAAATTTTGCTCAATTTTTATACTAAAATCAAAATTCATGTAGTCAACGGTCTTTGGCACCAGATTCTGGATGCTGGACCTCAGGGTTCTGGTAAATATTCCAGAAACATAGATTCACAAGATTTAGGTCTGCCTAGTCCTGCAGGGTTATGGAAGGCAGATAGGTGTTATTTAGGGTATCTATTTGCCCACACGTAGTGGAGAAAAGACCTGTTTCATTTTGAAGCAAGCACAGACCTTGTGAATAAGCCACTGCCTTTTAAAGTATGTGTAATCATTCTCTAAAATGAGAATGGATGCTGGTAGCAACATTGCCTCTATTTGAAAAATGCCCATTATCCAAATGCATTGCTTGCATTAATCATAAGTGTGGGATCCCCCCCCCCCCCCAATTATTCCAATGAATGACATTCTGTCTTATACACAGATGTGAGGCATTTCCTATATCTTCCAGCTTTTCAATAACTCCTATAATATACAAATGTAGTACTGGATTCAGTATAGGCAACACAGACACCATCTGTCACTTCTAGTTCTGCTTAGTCGTCTTGAGAAGTAATTTATTCCCACCTGAATGATAAAGTTTTGTGTGCATGTATGTACAAGCATGTGACTGACTAATCACATACTAGTACCAGATACTTTGTTTCTCAGGAATAAATAACACTGTCTTTAAAAACACCATACCCTGTGACACCCTCTACTAAAAAAAACCCCACATGTCTTATGGGAAAGCTTTAAATGTTTTCGACTCTTATGCGGTGCCTTGTGTGGGTCTTTTGATTGTCATTCTACAAACCTTATCCTTTTTCTTGTAACCTTTCTATACTTTTTCTTTTAACATTTCAAACATTCTTCAGCTGATGCAAGGGCCTTGATCATAAATCCAGCAATTCCCAGATCCCATTGCAGATATCAGAGTAGTATGGCATGCCTTGAAGCCACACATGAGCCCTCATAGATGAATGGTCTGGGATTAAGTCTTGCCCCATAACCAACACATGTTCCTGAAATCAGTGCTGGGGCAGGGGATCTTTATAGTTGGATAGAGTGTTCAACATACACAGAAACTGCACTGAAATGAAATTACTGCATTAGGAAGAGTGCCAAGACAACAGTAATATTGGATTCATTGGCAGAAAGAAATGATCCAATCACGATCCAAGCACAATGCACCTAGGGGACCACCATAACATTATGTGGTAAGCCTCATAACAGGTGCACGTCATGGCATCCTAAATGAAGACAGAGGTAAGAACAAGCGTCCTTGTACTTTTGGCTTGATTATTTGTGAACTTAGATGGTCATTTTTGCTGGTCTTGGCATCTGGCCTCACCATCATAATTCTGTTTTTGAAAGTGTGTAGTCTAAGCTAATTCAAAAGAGTAACCTAACAGGAGGACAGAGGCCTTAATATCACCATCGGTCTGAACTACACAACGAGCAGATACACAGATTACCTTTTCACACTATCCACATCATCACATGGGGGTTTTTTTAGTATTCTAGGACACTTCCCCATCAGTCCAGCGACGGATGGGCACACTACCTATCCCACCACGTCTCTAGACTTCTGGTGGAGGCCCTGCCCACAACACAGGAGCCTGCCCATGTTGTGCTGGTTCCAATGGAGCCAGCACAGATTCACACCGCTTTGGCAATGCTTCCCCCATGTGATTGGGGAAGCATCGCCACAACAAATCAGAGTGTGGGACAACAGAGTCACCCCTCATTCATGCCATTTCGCCATGGAGGTTGGGCGAATGGCACAGGGTGGAGGGACTCCTTAGAGCAGACACAAAGATTGCCTGGTCTTCCAGTCTCACTATAGTAAAATTTATTGTATTTCTATTCAAATTATAATCATTAATTACAAATTTGTATTTTTCAAATACATTAACATATGCAAACATACGTAAATATGTGTCACCATTGGATGATGCATTTCCTGAAACGATTGCATCCTCTTTCCTACAAATCCCCAAGAATATTGGGCACAGTAGCTGGAATTTAAGGTAGATTTAAGGGCATGTTGCATAGCATCTCTTAGCTTCACACCCTCCTGTTGTTTGAATTGCAGCATCCACAGTTCCTCAACATTGGCCATGTTTACTGGAACCAAGTGAAGTTGGTGGTCAAAACAGTTGGCAGGTGCCAGATCAGAGAAGCCCAAGTAGTGCCACTCAATCTATAGGATTCCGCATTACTTCAGAAATGGCATCATATGATCTATAAAAGTCTCATAAATGCCTGTGGGCATGCACAGAGAGATAGATCAGCCTATGTGTTTCAAAGGGTTGACTTAAATTCAAGGGCATCACTCTTTCTCTCCTGTCTCAAAAACATTGCTGTTGGCAATACTTAAGTGCTGTTCTCCTGCTGAGTAGGGGATTTGACTGGATTGCCTATGAGGCATCTGCCAGCTCTGTGACTCCAGCCTCAAAGGCAGCATTGTTTGAAGAGTTTGGGAAAGAAGGTGCTGTCATGATCAGACAACCAGCATGGCTACTAGCCATGGGTTCAATATTATATAATCTCTCTCTCTCTCTCTCTCTCTCTCCTCTCTCTCTCTCTCTCTCTCTCCCTCCCTCCCTCCCTCCCTCTCTCTCTCTGGCATTACTTCGTGAACAAAGATTCTTAGGAAGGACTCATCCCGTGCTCCCCACAAGCGCGCCGATGATTTCATTTTCGGAGGTTGGATGTGTCCTTCGAGCCTGTGCAATGGATTTTTCTGGTGGAGCACAGCGTGCACAGAACTGGCCTCGCCCTTTAAACCAAAGGTTCGTCTGCCGGGGCCTAGCAAGCTTAGGATGGTGGCAGTGAGGTCCTCAGGTCGTAGGTTTGATTTGAGTTTCCTTCTCTAGATGGTTGACCTTACAGGGTTAGACGAGCACCATCTGCCTGGGTTTGAAATTAGAGTTTTCCTTCTCTTAGGATGGTTGCCAAAAGGCTGGAGAGCCCATCCTGTCCATAGACGCTCTTTGTCAGACCCTTCGGTTGTGACCTGTCTGGCATGGGAGGCCCTACCAGTGGCTATTATGCCACCGCCAGCATAGCTCACAACTTCATTAGGGTACACGCAAGCCTCTCCCCCATGACAAGGGGGCGCCAATGGAGAGGATTATATAATACAGTGCTGTATATGAAGGTGCCCTCTGTTTTTAGAGATGTCCAGTCCAATCCAGTTTCATTGTAAAGATTGGAGCTGAGCTTTTAAGGAGATGTAGTATTTTCCATGCTATGATTCTTCATCAAAAGTAATTCATTCATTAGATTTTACTAACTCCCCACCCCCACCCCGCTGCCACCCCCCAAAATAAAAGTTTCCTCAGGCTGGGCTATTATATTGCTAAATTGTTTATTTTAATTTTGGCTCATGAACCTTCCCAGACTCAGATTTATAGCTTCTTCCTGCTAAAATCATATCCATTAGTGATAATTTAAATGTTAACCATGCCAAGAAAATGTGCAGCGGAGCAAAGCAAGTGCCAGTGTTTATATTGCTGCAGGGAGGGGCTGGGGTGGAGAAAGTTGGGGGTTTTCTCTTGACTCTTCCTCCTTTACCAGATCTGCTTTACCGGTTCCCCTGATCCCACATGGTGCAGGGTCATAAGGGGAAATCCTTTGAAATGAGCTGCATGGAGAGGATGTGGCTGCAAGCTGTGCATCTACTCAGATACACACATCCCATCTCGGCATGCTTAGCCTCATCAGGAGGAAATTTTGAGCCATTAAAATACAATAAAAGAGAAATTAAAGGTAATCGCTCCGTAAATTATAACTAATGGAAATATCAATTGTGATTTTTTTATGATCAGCATGAGTGATATTCAGAACAGAGAACCAACTGCAGCTGCAGCATCGGCACAAGCCCAGGAAAAAGAGCACAGCCGCTCACAGCTCAGACCCAGAGTTTACAGTGTTACTTCTCTGGTCTACCACTACTCATGGTGAAAGGGTGATGCTGAGAACTTTTGTCCAAAAAAGTAACTTTTCCAATTCTTCTTAGACCAACTATAAACTGTCCATAGCAAACTGGAATGTAATCAAATAACTTGGGATAGAAACTTCCACACCACTAAATGTTCAGATCCATTCATTTTACTGGTCTGTTTGCTGTTGAGATACTTTACTGCTCAAGGCATCCTTTTATCATTTCAAGTTACAAAACGAATTGTGAACTTTCCTTCAACACTACCAAGCCAGCCAAAATGGGTTTAGTCCCTAGTGAAAAACAAATGGGGTCTTACAACTGTACCTTCACCGAATTTCTAGGGAACCTTCCCAACAACTTCAGAGGTACAGTAAATAAATAATCTAAGCCTAGCTCTGTCATTTCTGAGCCTGCCTCAACTGCAGCTCTGCCCCAAAAACAAAGAACTTCTCCCTAAAATATATGATGACATTATCTCTTATAAGATGGGAAGGGAACATTGAGGACTTTATAACATTAGCCTCCAGATTTGCCATGGATCGTTATGAATCCGTCTGGGCCCAGAAGGGGACGGGGGAACTCGTCGCCTGGCTTCCCCCTTGCCCCATCCCATGGTGGGAAGCATCCACCACCCGGCTTCCCCCCATTGTTGCCAACGAAACACACAAAGTTTCCCATTTTGCTGTGGTGGCAGCAATGGAGCTCCACCAAAAGTAGATGTACATCATGGGATGGGAGTTAGTGGGCTCCATGGCAAAAGTGAAGAGGAACTGGCCGGCATGCGTCATAGGTCCCAATTGTGGAATGATTCTTTTCTTACAGAGAGAAAAAACTCAGTCCTTTGAGAGGTCTTAATGAAAACAAAGTATTTGGCTGCTTTGTTACAGACAGGCAAAGATCCATTGTTGCATGATGAACAAACAGAGGCATTTTTAGAGAAAGTGCTAGAGGACATCTGTTTGTCATAATATAAGCTTCTCCTCACTTCTGTATATTGGACTAACATGCCCTCCATGATATAACTGCAGCTGGTACGCAGCACTGTAGAACAGCCTTTTTTAGTATGAGGCTGTTGTTATTTCAATCAGTGTGAGCAACTTATCTGCTGCTGAAACTACACCAATAGGACTGAGCTACCCACTTAGTGCTTAAACAGAAGCTGAGTTGAGTCTGGGAACAAGCTGAGATTGACTGGCTGCTTAGGAGATTTCTCACCAACTCTCCCCCAGGAAAGGAAACAGGGAGTCAAGATTCACAGGCTTTCTGCTATCTATCTGAGCTACAAAATGGAGAGGTCTCAGAGGAGCTGTAATTCCTTGTTCTCCATTAAACAGCTTTGTTTAATAGGCTTGCAACAACAACAAAAAAGGTAGATTTTAGTGAGTTATAAATGTCTCCCCCAGGTATCAAGCCGTAATTACTGTGGCTCACTGGCAATCTGTCTTTTTAAGTATGCCATTCTGCAGATTACTCCTGGTGATGACAAATTCAGGTTTGCATCCTCAGGGTACTTTTGCATCTACAACTAGGCCTAGAAACTCAGGTAGCCTGGGACAATTTCATCCACTGCCTGGCAAGTAGCTGTGGCCCTCCTTAAATGAGAGGACCTGGCAATGATCATTTGTTACCTAGGACTAAAGCAGCTACATTGTTCCATTGTCGGATTATGTTGTTGTCACTGTTGCTGTTGTTGTTCTTGTTGTTTTTGTTGTTGTTAATATTATTATTATTTGTTTATCTTCTGTCTTTCTTCTCATAATGAGACTCAAGATGGCTAACAATATATTTTAAAACAATAAAAATTAAATACCATACTAAACAAGATCATAAATATAAAAGTCATTTTAAAAATCATTAATCCTGCATCCATCAATTTAACCATTCATGGCTTGAAAATATTCCTTTTAAAAAAGCAAGCCTTGATTTTGTTGTTTTATATAAGGGACACCATACTATGTCATCATATATAATGGGACTTGAACATTCATTGATTTTTATATCCACGGTCCTGGAAGCAGATACGAAGGGCCCACTTTATCTATAGCTTTTTTTGTTTGTTTGCTTGTTTGCTTTACCCTATCCTTTTTTCTTTCTGTTTCATTCTAACCTAGAGCTATTTTTCTCGACTCGTTTTCTTTCCCCTCCATTAAGCAATTTATCTGAGTATGCACAAGTAATTTATAAGTAAAGCTTATTTTGTGTATTTCACAAAGAAAACAAAGATTATTATTTTTCTGCTAAACCGTGAATGGGTGGATGAGTATGGTATCGGTTCTTCCCGTTTAAAAGGAGCAGTAGTTAGACCACTGCTAAAGACACCCTCCCTGGATCCCCTGGACTGTAATAATAACAGATCAGTGTCTAACCAGTGTCAGCCTGGACAGCTTCAAGGCAGGATTAGACAGATTCATGGATACCAAGGGAATCAGTACTTACTGAAATGGACATCCAAGTGCCACCTCTGTGTTGATTGAGGCAGGCAGGATTTTCCCCAGGTACTGGTTGTGGGGGGTCAGGAGCAGGTGAGGGTTTTGCCCTCCTTTCTGCTAGAGATCCCTGTGTACAACTGGTGGGCCACTGTGTGACACAGAATGCTGGACTAGATGGGCTGAGGCCCGATTCAGCATGGCTCTTCTTATGTTCTTATGTTCTTATGTTCTAACCTCCCCTTTTTTGGGCAAGGCGATTGAGAAGGCAGTTGCCCTCCAGCTGTAGGCAGTCTTGGATGACACATACTTCCTTGACCCATTTCAAACCAGCTTCAAAACAGAATATGGAGTTGAGACTGCCTTAGTGTATAATCTGTCTCAACACTGACAAGGAGTTTGTGTCCCTGTTGGTGCTTTCAGACTTCTTAGCAGCCTTCGATACCATCAACCTGGAGGGGCTGGGAGTTGGAAGCACTGTGTTGCAGTGGATTCGGTTGTACCTCTAAGGTAGGTTCCAGATGCTGGTGCTTGAGAATAGCGGTTCCTCCAAAAAAGAGTTGTTATTTGGTGTCCCACAAGGCACCATTCTACCCCCAATGCTCTTTAATATTTTCATGAAGCCACTGGGAGAGATAATGAGGTGGGGTGCAGTATGCTAATGAGACCTGAATATATTTCTCCATGTCCTTAATAACTGCTTCAGTTAAGGATAGCATGTCTCCTCTGAAGGAATGCCTGAAGGATGTAATGGGGTGGATGAGAAAAAGCAAACTGAAACTGAACCCAGACAAAACAGAGGTGCTTGCCATCAAGGGTTCTAATCTGGGGATAGAGGTGTATCAGCCAGTTCTGGATGAGGTTACACCCCAGAAATACTGGGTTGGCAACTTGGGAGTGCTCCCGGATCCATCTCTCCAAATGTCAGCCCAGGTAGATGCAACAGTCAGGAGTGCTTACTATCAGCTTTGGCTGATATGCCATATATGCAGGCAAAATATCAGGAGAGAATGCTTCTAGAACATGACTATACAGCCCAAAAAAACCTACAACAACCCATTGGAAATTGCCACACCACATTCCTGTCTGATCACACCCTCTCAGAGGCAGATCAATAAACTAACTTTTCAATATAAATCAATGACTGCTTACTAAATTGCTTGCCACGTGAAGAGCCAATCAGCAATTATGTCCTACGAGTCCTGAACCACACAGTTTCTGAACCAATTACTCCAGGTTTCTGGAGTATTATGTGTGTCTATGCCTTCAAGTCATTTGTACTGGTGACTTGAAGATAACTATGGCATTCCCCAAGAATTTCATAGAATTTTCAAGGGCAAGTTGGTTTTGCTAGTTCCTAACTCTGAAATTCAGTCAAGAGTACCTGGTATTCATTGACAGTCTTCTATCCAAATACTAACCAGAGCTCACCATCATCTCATCCTGCACAGAAAACAAGGTCTAAAGTGTGCCCAGCAGCATAAGTGGGACCAGACACCACTTAAGACAGACCCATGATTGTCATGGAGTCCATGAAGTCCTGAGCTACTCCCGACAGGGCAGTCTCAGCATGGGCACTGAAGTCTCCTAGCAGTATTAGCCATTGAAACTTCAACATCAACCTTGAGACCACCAACAGGATTCCTATTCTGTCCTGGTTGCCCACCTTTAAGTAAACACACTCGAATGCTTTAACATTACATATGTATGGCTATCCTGTTTTTTCTTGTTTCCTTTTCCTCCAAGCTAAATAAGGTAAAGGTTCCAAGCTCTCATTGTGAGTTGTTGCTCCTTCCTTAATAATACAGGTTGTCCTTTCTGCATCTTTTTAAGCTGTATAATATCTTCTTTTTGTGCATGATAGCATTCTGAAATTCAGCATTTTCAGGCAAAGAAGGCCCAGGTTCAAATTTTGTTCACCCTGGAAGTCCTGGACAGTCCTGGGACACTCCTGGGCCTTTCAGGACCACTTCACCTGACCTACCATATGGTGCTATTGTGTGGGGATGCCAGCATGGAAAACCAGCCTGTATTTTACCGCTAATTCCTTAGTAGACATATAATAGATCACTGTAATGGCCTCTTCTGTCTATTACGATTTCAAAAAGATAGATTTCAAAATATCATGAAGCATTCTGTTTTTTCTCTCTTATTTAATGCTTTTTACATTTGTTCTTGAATACAGAACATTAAATCCAACTGCCTTCCTTAAGAACAGATCAGCTGAATATTTATTCCACACGCCCACACAACCAAGTCTGGAATTGGATTTCAGTTAGAATTATCACTCGTTTCATTAGGATACCTGACATTCCCTCAATTTATTACAACACTGTTCGGGAAGGTTGGGTTTTTCTCTTTGGTTTTTCATCCAAAGTTCTTCTATAATTACACCATTGGAGGCTTTCTAGGGAATCAATAAAAAAAGGAAACCAAAATATTTCTGTTTTGCAGAGATTACATTTGAAAAATCATTCTGCCTCTGCTTTTAATTTTCTCTTTTGCCCAAAGCTAGGAATATGAGATCAAAAGCTAAACAGAAGGACAGGCTGGGTAGGTTCTTTGATGTGGGCCCTTGTCATGAAAGCTGAGCATCAGCAGTCAATAAAAGTAGGGGCAACTTAAAGGATTAAGCAGACCAATGCAGGGTGTGGAAGAGGGAGTTCTTTGTCATTTTGAGTGCATTTTGTGGGGCATAAACGTCAAACTAGTGGACGATTTTTATCACAGATCAAAGTTTGGAATGCGGGTTTTTTAAATTCACATATATGTTCTTATGTACATATTATCATGGCTTCTGCTGTTTTAGAATGTTTATAAACTGGGGGCCGACTGTGATTGAACAAAACAAAGGATAGAATATATAGCCACGTTTCACATTTAATAGCACTATGATTCCACTTTAGCTGCCACGGCTGCTTTGTAGGCATGAGAAAAAAGTTATGAAAATTAAAAGAAATCGTAAGTGATTCGTATGTAATAGGACTTTCTAGTTTATACGCATCACGGCAGCTAACCAGGAAGTAGACTTTCTTTTACGGTCCTTGAGGCCAACAATTTGCGTAATGATCGTAATTAATTCTTAATTATTGTACTACTCACTTCTCCCTGTCTTCTCCCCCTCATTTCCTTCCTGCCTTCATTCATCTTCTTCTTTTTCCCGCATTTCTATGGGGAACTGGAAGTGACGCTGCTGCTAGGCATTCTGGAAAGTGTAGTCCTCCACGCCTCTCCTCCCTCTCCCCCCCCCTCTGCTCTCTCTTCCTCGTGGCGGCGTTGGTTTGGGGTCTTGAGGAAGAGCGGGCTGACTCACTTCCTTCTGGCGCCGCCTTGGTCGTCTTGGCCTTGGTGCTCTTGGCCGGCTTGGGCTTGGCTTTCGGGCTCTTGTCTTCTGCGGCGGGGACTCTTCACACACACACACACACACGCTTCTCCTTTCTCTCCCTGCACTCTCTCACATGCTTCTCTGCCCCCTCCTCTTTCCTGGTGGCTTCTCCCCCCCTCCCTTCTCTTCCCGTTGCTCTGTCTTGCCCCACCGCAGACCAACTTCACACACACACAGACATGCTTCTCCTCCTTTCTCTCCCTGCACTCTCTCACATGCTTCTCTGCCCCTCCTCTTTCCTGGTGGCTTCTCCCCCCCCTTCTCTTCCCCGTTGCTCTGTCTTGCCCCACCGCATGGGCCAACTTCACACACACACACACACACACACCCACACACTTCTCTCCTTTATCTCCCTGCACTCTCTCACATGCTTCTCTGCCCCTCCTCTTTCCTGGTGGCTTCTCCCCCCTCTCTTCCCATTGCTCTGTCTTGCCCCATCGCACGGGCCAACTTCAGCCCTCCAGGTGTTTTGGACTTCAACTCACACCATTCCTCACAGCCTCAGGCCTCTTCCTTTTCCTCTCAGCCTGGGCAAACTTGGGCCCTCGCTCCCTCAGGATCGGGGTGAGAGAGAGGCAGCGAGGAGCGAGGGGGGGCTCCTCCTCCTTTTTTTGCTGCTTCCAAGAATAGAATACCCCCCTCCCTCCCTCCTTCCCTCCCTCCTTCCTATTTGGAGAGTCCCATCTAGAATTCAGTGTGATTTATTCAAGTTTTGGCCTACAACTACCAGAAATCCCAGCCAATTTACCAGCTGTTAGGATTTCTGGGAGTTGTGGGCCAAACTCATCTGAATGCGCATGCGCTGGCATACGAACTACTAACGAATTTCGTTAGTAATTACGTTACATTTTAGAAATTTTGGGAAATTTTTTTGTAAGTCTTTCTATTACTAATCAACCCCCCCCCCCCCAATAGATTTTTGTTTTCCTATTTTTGGGTTCTAAACCATGCCTATTGCTTTGCATGGAAACCTGTGATTAATGTTTTGGTCAAAGGTGCCAAAGGAATATCTCTGGGTAAGGATTATAAAGGTCTCTCCCTCAAATATCCATCCAGGGATTCCATTGGAGGGCAACTATGGGCAGTTCTACACAGTAAATGAAATCAAGTTAGGAAGTGGATTTAAAAGAACTGGTTCTGCTGCAGAGCACTTACACAATTGCCCCAGGAATCGGTTTGAGGCTGGGGTGGTGGCCACAGTATCTGCTGAATGTAGATTGGAACTGGGCTGAGAAATGTTTTTTGGTTTGTATGATGTGTATCGCCATGACTGGTTGGGATCAGTACTAGACCATAACAAGACACAGAAAATGGAGACAGACAAGTATAAAATGAGTATTCTCAAAGGAACAAGGGGTTTTTTATTAACATTATGTCTAGCTGTGATTTCTGGAGGTTTTTTAATATGTTAGTGCTGGTCCTGTCCTGACAAGCTCTCCAAATTTTTGGTCCACTGATTGACTCCAGTGAAATTGTGACTTGTTCCAGAATGTTTTGGAGAGATTTTTAAAAACATGCTGTTTCTGGGTTGCTGCCATAGATGCAAACGAAACATCAGGAGAGAATGCTTCTGGAACATGGCCATACAGCCCAAAAAACTTACAGCAACCTAGTGATTCCAGCCATGAAAGCCTTCGACAACACATGCTGTTTATGTCTTATTGTGTGTTGCAGTGTGTATGTGTAAAGCCATCTCATGATAGTTAAAATGGAATCATAGTGCTAAAAATCAATAGTATGGAAGTACCCCAGGATTTGCAGAGAGATCTATGAGCCCCATTAAGGTTGCTGGTTTGCTTGTATACTTATATCCTACCTTTCTCACAACCAGAGGTCAAATGTTCGTCAGCCTTACATTAAGGGAAAAATTCTGACTAGGTAAGCAATTCATCAATAGAAGAAATTGACTGACTTGAAGGGAGCATTTGGAATTCTCATTCACTTTCAAGGCAAAGATTGAAGGTGGTTATGTCAGCAGCGCTATGAATGTGAACTACTACATTTTAGGGCAGGTGACTGATAGCCCTATTACTCTAGGCTAGGAAGGAAAATTGACATCTTGATTTTCTCAACTAGTAAAGGACTTGGTAGAGATTTAATTAGCCTTTCGCAAAAAGAATGCTTCATGTCTGGTCCCAATCAATAGCTTGGTGTTAAGGTTGCCAACATCTGGAGTTAATTAAAGGATGCTCTTTCATTTTTAATGGCTGTGTAACTGGGGCCAATTCAACAGGTTCATTTTTCGCCATGTGATTACACCACCACAATGGGAGAAGGTGCAGTGCTGAAACTCTCGCAGTAACTGAAAGAACACTGGTCCATTATAATGAGAAGTTGGTAGCTAATGCCCATTCCACCTGAAAGTATCACCTCAATCACATCAGCTAAATTTTCCCTAATCTATGCTCAGTGGTTGAAAGGGTAACCTCTTGGGGGGTGCATCTATGCTGTAGAGTTAACATGGTTTAATGGCACTTTAACTGCCATGAATCAATGCTATGGAATCATAAAGACAAAAGTTTTCCCTTGACATTAAGTCTTGTCATGTCTTGTCCATGCCTGGGTTACACCAAACCCTTGTAAGGGATAAAGACACATAGATAAAGGTAAATGTTTTCTACTGACAGTAAGTCCAGTCTTGTCTGGCTCTGGGGGTTAGTGCTCATCTCCATTTCTAAGCCAAAGAGACAGCATTGTCTGTAGACACCTCCAAGGTCTTGTGGCCAGCATGACTGCACGGAGTGCCATTACCTTCCCGTCGGAGCAGTACCTATTGATCTACCCCACTGCATGTTTTCTAACTGGTCCTAACAGTGGGAGCTCACCCTGTTCCTCGAATTCAAACCCCCAACCTTTCAGTCAGCAAGTTCAGCAGCTTCGAGATTTAACCTGCTCCACCACCGGTGGCTCCATCTTGCACGATATTTAGCATTCTCTGTTAAGGTGCTGGTGCCTCAGCAGAAGTTGTGACAGGCAAAGCACTGTCAAACTGCATCAATTCTATTGTGTAGATTGGACTACAGCTCTCAGAATGCATCATAACTAGTGACTATGCTGGCTGTAGAGATGTGGGGGACAGGTTCTGGGAATTATAAACCACAAAAGTAATTTTTTCCAAGCTCTGTGTACATTACAGTGTGAAAGAATTTTGCAAGAAAGATGGTTTTATTTACAGAACAGACAGGCTGTCTCCTGTTTTATCCCAGCCTCTGAAGCAGTTTCCCCTACCTCTAAGTGGAAGAAGATGATTAAACCCATAGATCACTGAACATTCAAACTCCTTCGTCTTGCTATAGGAACCCACTAAAATGATTGCACTCTCAATCCCCATCCTCTCTCATGAGTTGTTCTGTTAGAGTGGTGGAAGTAAGAATTTTGCCTCCGATACAACCAATCCTCTGTCCAATAGGCTGCTGTGACCAACGGGAAAAAGTGGTTGCACAGGAAAAAGTGGTTGACTTGGGCCCATGTTGCCATCTCCACTGCATACTCTAGGAGAGTTCCTGGGCATCATGGCCACCCTCTTGCTTCTCCCTAGTCTCCTGGAGCTCTGTGGCCATTTGGCAACAGCATCGCCAAAGATGTGTGTAGATACCTCCAAGGCTAATCTGGAACACTTATGCTCTGTGCTGTGCCTGCAATAACTAGTCGACATAAATAAGTCTAAATTCACTAGGGAATGACTTATGTTAATATATTTATATTCCCCTCTTTTTCCCAGCACATAGGTATGAATTCTTTGCAATGCTAGTCTTTTGGACACTGAAGGAAAATTTCATGAAGAGGGCAAGAATTCATATTTGGGGGAACGACAACTCCATCTCATCACCTGTTGCCACACGCCTAGTAGCAGACCATTATAATTGTTTTGATGACTTGCTCACATCCAGTGATTTATAGGACCCCAGCCCTATATAAAGCTTGCTTTCATTTGAAGCCAGCCACTATAAAAGAAGATTGTCTTAATCTCCTCACCTTGGGGACTGCACTGATGCTCCGGTAATTACTTTTGAAATATATGGCCATTGCTTTAATTGCTCAGACTTGTTGCCTAGACTGAGCCTGATGTAAGACAGTAAAGACATCACTCTGTTAATCTTGCTTTGGTTTTTCTCTGTCAAGAGGTGTGGGTTGCAATTGAAAAATGGGGAATCCACCATTGAAGTGGCAATCAAAGAGTGGGGAAACATCAGCTAACCAGCCCTAACTTATCATCTGGCTCCTGCATTTTGCTTTGAGCCCTGTTCTTGCAGTTGTATTGCACAAGCCCTTGCCTCACCACTATGCTAGGCTACTGGTTGTTGTTGATGGTTCACGCTTTTATGATGTCTTGTATACGTATTTTTATTGTGTTATATTTTAACTCTGTTTGACTGCGCTTGGTTCCCATGGAAGCCGCCCCAAGTCCCTTTGGCGAGATGGTGGTGAGATACAAAAATAAAGTTGTTGTTGTTGTTGTTAAATGCCAATAGATTAAGAACTGGCAAAGCAGAATTTCAGCTGGATAATACCGTACTTGAGTCTAATGGCCATGGAATTTAATGCACACTTTCTTTTGCAAAACCCTGAAACCAAAAAAAAAACCTTTGGTGACTAATGTAATGCACTGCAACAAAAGGCGTGCACTCTTTGTCATTTGTACAAAAAAGGTATGCATTGTAGTTGCTGGATGTTTAGAATTCCTCCTTTCAAACACAAAAATGTTAGAATCCCTAAGCTTCAAGTGACTAAAAGCAAAATCATTGGGATGCATCTATGTAGTAGAACGAATCCATTTGAATCTTTCAGTTCCCTACACAAATATGATTGCAGTGAGATAGCCGGTTGTTGTGAGAAAGCCTTAAGAAAATCATTGGAGCTTTTTCAACTTTATTTTAATAATTATTTTAACCAATGTAAATATTCCTAGGGAATTCTACTAGAGATCTAAAGGGGCTCTGTTGAAAGTACATAATCTAGGTTATCTTCTGTTACATCATACCAATGTTGTTGTTGTTTTTGTTGTTGTTGTTGTAAGTCTTTTCAGACATATGGCGACCATTACAGGGTTTTCTGGGACCAAGAGTGTTTGACTTGCCCAGGATCATAGGGGTTTTCATGGCTTAGCAAGGATTTAAACTTTGGTCTCCAAAGCTGTTGTCCATTCAAACTCCTACACCACACTAGCTCTACGAAAAGTAATACTTTCTTCTTTTAAGAGAACTGCAGTTATCAACTAATAGGCCCTTTCACAAATCAATATAAATCTCACATTGCTGACTGAGGGTCAAACCACATGGGGGCCAAACCATATAATGTAGGTCGGAGATGCAATGCAGAAGCATGATTGCAACCCCTGGCTTTTTTTGTGGAACAGGGAGGTCACACATTGATCGGAGCAATGTTACTCCCAGAGGATATGACCAATGCTCTCTTTTGCCACCATTTCCCAATCAAACTCAACACCACACAACATTGTTATTTTCATAGTAAATCATGCGGTTTCATGTATTTATTTATTTATTTCCAGCATTTCTACCCCGCTCTTCTCACCCCCACCCCGGGGGGGGACGGGACGGGACTCAGAGCGGCCTAACAAAAAGCACAATTCGATACCAAACATGATAAAATACAATATAAAAACCAAAACATTCAGCAGTTAAAATACATTAAAATACAATTAACATTAACACAACATACCCATTCACTTAAGTTAAAAACAGTGTTCCGTCCATAACAGGAGCCTTGAGCCATAGCCATCAACTTGCCATTACCAATCCAGTCCAAGTGCTGCATTGTGCTAGTGTGCAAACGCCTGGTCCCACAGCTAAGATTTCACTTTTTTCCTGAATGCCAGGAGGGATGGGGTTGATCGTATGTTGCTTGGAAGCACGTTCCACAGACGGGGGGTGATGGTATGTTCCATCACTTACCTGGAGTTTTGTTTCCATTAAATTAGCTCACTGGAGACTTAACAATGTTTTATAATATTTGCATTGATTTACAAACATCCAGGCTTTTACTTAGTAGAAGTGTGTGGCATCAGCATCCTCAAAAGTTGTCCTAAAAGCTTCCACAGCTGCATTTAGCTCACTCACGTGCTTAGTTTTTCTCTCTATTTCTCTTTGCCTTCAAAACTACAAACTTAGTTCATCCACCTTTGCCTGACCTGGCAAAGAACAAAGGGGTCAGTAATCTTCACCCCTCCGTGGTCCATTCTCAAAGGAAGCAGTTGCTAACCATTCTATTAACTCTCAGAGGCATGTTCAGTCCAGAACAATGGTTCTTCCAAGCCATCCTTGAACTTAGGGGGTCATTAGGTTAGGGAGATCCACTATGTTATTTAGCCAAGGCCAAATCTCAAAACTATACACCAAGTGAAGACTATTGAACACTCTCATCAGAACCAGCCAGGCAACAGAAGATGAACATGAGGAAAGGGCACCAAGTTGGTAGGTTTTTGATTTACTGTTCTATTTTTATGCCTTATTGGGTTTTCTGCCTCTTGGGCCAAAATAACTAGCTGGCTGAGATACTAATAAGGTTTTATCCTTATATTTTTAAACAGATGGGTGTACGGAATAATTCACTACTCTAGATCAAGGGGAAATTGTTTTGACCCAAGTCTGTCTCCAGTATCAAATGAATCCCACAGGACTATTGAATATTAATTTAGACTTATTGTCATCCGAGCCAGAGCTTGACTATAAAATTTGCACTTGGTGAGTGGGGAATACTGGGAGTCTTAAAGAGGCAGTTGTTCCAAGATCTGGTCAAAGATGTTAGTAAGACTAACAAGAATTTCATACCCAATTTATGGCTACCTGTGACTCCATCCTATACCTTAAATGATAACCCATACTCCCTCCTCTACCATCCTAGTTCCTTTAGGAACATTTTTTTTAATTTGCTCAACACCACAAAATGAATTTTTATGGGCCAGGAGTTGATGCAGAAATACTTTAAAAATTAAATTAAATGTAGATGGTTATAAGAAAGCAATGAATCTGCTAACCAAAACTCAGTTTCCTTGGAGTTTCTTATTACATTCTATCACAACCCCAGAACTGTGTAACTGTGCTGAAATACTTGTGGCCTTAATAGCACCCCATCTGTGCATCATAAGAAATGGACTGATAACCACTAAACTCATGATAAAATAAATTAGTTTAATCTTGAATGTTCTACAGATATCTTTACCCTACCCACCCTTTTTCTTCTTATGCTGATATAGGCAAAATGGCTATTTCTTTGAAACTTACTTTCTTATGCTGATATGGGCAAAATGGCTATTTCTTTGAAACTTACTATGCCAGCATTCATCACAATTTTTTTAAGATGGAAAAAGATAAGCACAATATGCATGGTTTATTTTGTTATTTGATGTTAACTTCCATCAAGTTGACTCTGGCATATGGTTGACTTTGATGGAAGTATGAGAGACCTCCAAGACACCTATCACCAGTCCTGCTCAGGTTTTGCAGGCTAAGGGCCATCCATCTATAATCAAATAGGCCTCTTTTCCCACTGCTTTCTACTATATTGAGGATTATTGTCTTTTCTACTGAGTGATGTGTTCTCATGATATGGCCAAAATACAACCGTCTGTTTAGTGATCTTAGCAACTAGAGAGAGTTCAGGGCCCTTAATGTCCTCTTGGGCCCTTTTATTTGTCTTTTTAGCAGCCACAGCATTTGTAAAACCATTATCCAGCATCACATAACAAGTGGAATTTCTTGGTCATGTGGAGCAGGGGGCTGGAATGGGCTTTTCCAATTCTATGATTCTTCCTATCAGCTTTCATGTCAGCACCATAATTCGAATCTTCTTAGTACATGGTTTGGTTTGGTTTTGGCACTGAGTTCACGGAGCTTTGCTGGTAATACTTCTGTAAACAGTCTCAGTATGAGAATAGCTTGAGCTGCCCTGTGTTATATTTCTGTTTACTCTGTGGTCAGTTCTGGACCTTATAATAGAATGGATACTTGATTCTGCTGTTTTCTCTCCTCCCCACCCCTCGCTCACATGACTTCTTCCTTGGCTGAGAGCTGATGTGTTGAAAGGAGCTGACATGCATGTCTGAACAAAGCTGGGAAGGCGATGCTAATGCAATCTCTCTTTTTTTTAAAAAAAAGTTGAAGGGATTCTTCTGTCAGTAGCTTGTTCTGAGTTTTGTTCAGGTCACTGTGATTTATGGTCTTTAATTTTCCCCAGCACTTGCTCTTCTTCCTGCTTTCCCCTACAGCATGTCAGATGTTTATCTCCCTCCTCCACTCTTTCTCACTTTTTTAAAAAATGTGAAACATCCATCTGGTGATTGCCATGATTGGAGAGTTTGCAATACGGAATGCATTAATGGCATGACAGCTCTATCGATTTCCTTTCTAGTACCACATAATGCAAGATATATACAAGCCGATAGGCTGGCCCCCGTGTCCCTTACTCTCCAAAGGGCTGGTACTCTTCTCTATAGTGAATGTTCCTTTTCTCCATCACTTTGTGATAGATTAGGAGATACAATCTCCCTTAGGCTGAAGATGGATGTTTCCTGTCTTTAAAATCATTTCCCTAGATGTACGGAAATATCCTCATTTCCTTCACTGTGGCAGATTTGGCATGGGTGGGTCAGAGTTTTCGAAATCTTGGAGGATACGTGATACCATGGATGTTTCCTGTCAGAACTTTCTCATTTAGATTAAAGTATTTTTAGAAAGAGGTTTAATCTCATCTTTAAAGGCTATAAGAGATGGAATACTGCCTTCCTCTGATATTTGCCTGGTCAAAATTCCTAGGAGGTCAAAATTCCTAGGAGGTCAACGGAGGCTCTTCAGCTTAGAACTAGAGATAAGCATCATCCTCCAGAGCCAGAAAGGGAAGCCTTTTACCTTTATCTGTGTTATCTATGTCATGTTGTTTCTAGGCACTGAATGTCTGCCTTTATGTTTGTGTCTGCTGGAATCAATATACAGCACAAATAGGAAATCACACATCAACTCTGACACAAATTCTTGCTCTTTCATGCCACCAGCCTTGCATCACTCATGTCCAGCTAGGTATTAATTGGTGCAACGGGTATTACAGGGTGCGGCCTTTTACATGCAGCCTAAGGGAGTGTGGTGTATTTCACAATTTTTCCCTGAGCAATAAATTTTTTGAGTCTTTTAAGTATTTTGAGATGGAGGGCTCTTCATACTAACAGCCGTACAGCATTGTGCAGCTATTCTGCTTTTGTCTCCATGTGGAGTTTCGGCAGTAAGGAAGAAGATTGAAAGAGAAAAACAAATGGAAACTGTGAGTGGAGAGTTTGCAATCCCTATAAAATTCAGTCTTGAGGCAAGGCATTGGAATGAGAAAAGGCATGTCCCAAACCGCTCCCCATACACATCAATATACAAAATGTAGAAATAATATTTCTTCCAGTTATTTTTAGGAAGAATGTCAGACTGTGTGTTGAATATATAAAGCTGTTCATTTGAATGCTTGAAGCTTTTAAGCCTCCTTCATAGAGCCAAATAAGCATCTAAATATTTATCCCCCATGATCAATCTCAGGCCTGGTCCCAAGCTGTCTGTAGACATTGTAGTCTGGATGACATCAATGGTTTTTAGTATCAGCTGCACCCTTCTCAGGCTGGATCTACACTGCCTCGTATCCCAGGATCTGATCCCAGAATGTGTGCTTTAAACTGGATTATATGAGTCTATCCTGCCAGATAATCTGGAATAAGATCCTGGGATATGGGGCAATATAGATCCGGTCTTAGTTTCCCTTGACTGCTAACATCACAGACCAATAGGTCATCAAAAGGGTACAACTGCTCGCAGCACATAAATTCTGGAAGTTAAAGTGACCACAAAGGAACTTCTCAAAATATTAGAACCAGGAAAGAGTGGAGTTTTCAGCTCTCATACCAAGCTGCAATGCTAAACTTTCCTGAATCGGGGAAATGGACATATGGATAATGCCTGGAATTTAGTAAGAGAAGAAAGGTTGCCTACAAATGAACTCACTCACCAAGTAAAACTAGAAGTGGAGAAGCACCTTTTGATCTGATTGGTGTTCCCATAATAAATGAAAGCAGATTGCAGGGTCTCTTTGGAATGGGAAGAGCACAGTAACCTTGGTGGAGTGAGATTCCAAAGTGAGTAGAACCGTAGCAATTGTCCAGCCTTGCTCAAGTCTGGCAACAGCTACAATAATACTTCATGGTGCCAGTATCATGTGTGAACTCTTTTGAGGACCAGTGAACTTCATTAGCTTAGGTATTGGGGGATGCTGCTTGGTATAACTGGTCATTGTATCTCAGCTTCAGTTCCCTACTAATAAACTAAAAAGGGAAGAAGAGAAATACCTATTTTTCAGGACTGTTAGCAAAAACATGATACATGATTACATTATTAGTCACAAACAAAAAGTAGCACATGGAAGCATAAAGTTCCCACCCAAATTCAGAATGTCATAATTTCCTGCCTTTGATTAAATCCAGATGTCTTTCCATTTTATCAGGTATATCGTTGTTTCTTGCATTACAATAAAACTGAAAAGAATTGTATGCCACCTTTAATACTGAAGGGTATTGTAAGACTGAAACATTTCCATTTTACTAGTACAGAACCACTTTTCCTGCATGGCAGGGATTTGGACACGATGACCTGTGTTGTTCTCTTTCAGCTCTATGATTCTATGGTTCTAATCACCAGCTGGGCATACAGAAGACTGGGAAACTTGGAAGGCACTGAACAGACTGCGCTCTAGCACCATGAGATGCAAAGCCAACCTTAAGAAATGGGGCCACAAAGTGGAGTCCACGACATGCGAGTGTGGAGAAGAGCAAACCACAGACCACCTACTGCAATGCAACCTGAGCCCTGCCACATGCACAATGGAGGACCTTCTCATGGCAACACCAAAGGCACTCCAAGTGGCCAGCTACTGGTCAAAAAACAGTTAATACCAAGTCTGCAAACTTTTTGTTTTGTTTGTTTGTTTGTTTTAATGCAATACAACTGTTTGGTTTGCTCCTGACATGCTAGATAGATAAATAAATAAATCACCAGCTTAATTCATCCCACATCAGCTTTATGATTTCCACAGATTTGCCACAGAAGTCTTACCTACATTTATCAATATCTCTTGCAGATGATCGTAATTTCGTGAAATGCCATCTGAGGAGGTAGTTATGGGACTTTTATGATTCTTAATGAAAGCACAAGAGACAACAAACATGTGTTCCTGCTTTCCATGAAGGCCAAATGGAGCTACACTTATGTTTACCTTGATTTTTGAATATGTTAAATATATATATATATATTTTTTATTAAAAAAACTTCCCAGTGTATTTTAAAGTTGTAATCAAAGTGCCCTCTTGTGCCTTAACTATGTTACTACAGATATACATTCTTTTTCTACCTACAGAATGTAGAACAGAGCTTTTCAAACTGTGTGTTGCGATATGTTAGTGTGTTGGCTACAGTGTGTGTTTTGCACAAATATAACAAGAAGCATATGAGTCGATGTAAAAATAAACACAAAATTATATATTTTTAGAAATATTGATGAAAACTTTTCATGACACATTTTGTGTCCCCATAAAGTTTGTTATTACGATTTATATGTGTGTCCATATCCCTTATAAAGGATAGTTTAATCTCGCATTTGCTGGTAAAATTGCTTTGTTGCGAAGTGATACATGTCTAAAAGGTGTGTAACCAACATGAAATATTTAAAAAGCTATGATGTAGGATGATAAATGAATCAAGAGAAATGAATTCTATACTTGAAAGGTAAAATAATTCCCTTGACATTATGTCTAGTCGTGTCCGACTGGCAGGTAGTGCTCATCTCCATTTCTAAGCTGAAGAGCCAGCCTTGTCCGTAAACATCTCTAAGGTCATGTGGCCAGCATGACTGCATG
Source organism: Anolis apletophallus (assembly GCA_030556195.1). Lineage (NCBI taxonomy): Eukaryota > Metazoa > Chordata > Lepidosauria > Squamata > Anolidae > Anolis > Anolis apletophallus. Next base: position 126,163,258 of record JARBWK010000001.1, on the reverse strand, counting down.
GAGCACCGTTATCTTCCCGCCAAGGCAGTACCTATTGATCTACTCACATTTGAATGTTTTTGAATTTCTAGGTTGGCAGAAGCTGGGGCTAATAGTGAGAGCTCACTCCGCTCCCCAGATTCTAACCACCGACCTTTCAGTCAGCAAGTTCAGCACCTCAATTGTTTACCTTGTTGTGCCACCGGGGGCTCCATCCTATACTTACCAAGGGCATATATTAAAGCTTACCTCTATTTGTAACTGCAACCTTCACTAACTCAGCCCGTCATATGTTCTACTGTAGAATACAACTCCCAATATTCCACTGGCCATGTTGTCTGGTGAGAGCTGAAGTCCCAACATCTGGGGGGCAGCAGGCTGGGAAAGGATTTTCAATTTTGTACTGCCCTGTTATTGTTTTACCGTGTACTGTTGCTTTTAATTGTTTTATTGCTCTGTATTTTATTGTGCCTTCGGCTCCTGTAAGCCGCCGCAAGCCTCAGGGAGTCGGCGGCATAGAAGCCCCAATAATAAATAAATAAATAAATAAATTTGTGAAGTTGCACAGTGGCATATCCTTCAACATGTAAACCAGGATACCTGTGGCCAAGGAAGAAAAAGAGCAAAAGGCATTAATAAGAAAGAACACAGAAGCTAGGAGAAGCTGTGCCAATTTGCATTTGTATGAAAAGATTCCATTCTTTCTTCTCCTCTCTTCCCTGTTGAGTCAATTCAGTACAAACTAGTGTGAGGCTGCTTGTCACGATTCCCACAGATGGCAAAAGACCAACCAGGCTAGTAGAAAAATATACAGTTTATTGTTTAACAGAAATGTAGCCTTCGTTCGGCGTTTTCAAAATAACCCACTCCCGAAACTCAAAGCAACGCAGATAAGCCGTCCATCTTCAATAAACAGTCTTGAACTGGAACTTGGCTGGCAGACTGGAATGCGACGACCCGTCCAAGAGAAGGAAAGGAAGAGTGCTTCACATTCCAAGAGCTGCGTATACAAATAAACACATGAAAAACCCCCGCAACCCACAGCAAACTCCCCTTCACCCTTAATACAATACCAGACACTCACAGCAACACAGGAATGTTCAAACAGGACGTGGTAGACACTAAACATAAAAGCACATATATTAAAGTCCCAACCCCCCAACATACAACAAAATCAGCTAGAGCTGCCATAGCAGCTCTCCCAGAGAACCCAGCATGAACATAGCCCACAAATACTCACAGCTTGCTGGGAATCAAAGACCAGGACAGGAACTCACAAGATACATGATTCAAGACCCAACAATCCCACAGCAACACCTTGGCCGACCACAGATTCCCAAATCCCCAGGCCTTACTGTTATACCCTTACACATCAGAGTCATCAGACTCCACACCCAACTCCGCCCTAGTGCCCTCAGCTGCAGCCCTGGGTGTGTTCCACCTTTGCTGAGCAGTTAAAGGGCCCCAGTCCAGTTCCACATCCCCACTAGGCCAATCTAGGTCGCTAGAAAACCCAAAAGCAGACTTTCGCTGGACTCAGCGTTTACCACATCCCGGACATCCTGTACCAACGCTGAGTCCAGCTCCGTATCACTGTCGTCTGAGGGTAACTCCACATCAAACCCCTCAAAGTCCCATCACTGGTAGGCTCCTAAGTATTTGTCGGATCTTCCTCCTATGCTCTGCCTCTTCCAAGTGCTCATCACTTGCAGCCCTCTTTCTCCCAGCTGCAGGAGGACTGCCCAAACCTCCCTCTTCCAAGGTCATGTCCTCCAAACTCTCCTCTTCTGAGTTACTACTTGGAGCAACTACAGACCCAGGTTGCTCAATCACAACACTGCTCCTGAGTCCCGTCCTGTCCCGTTCCCCCCCCCCCGGGGGGGGGGGTTGAGAAGGGTGGGGTACAAATGTGGTAAATAAATAAAAATAGTTTTGTATCTTGAACTCAACAACTGAAGTAAGCTGAGGACAAAGAGAGAAAATGGGAGGAAGAGAGATAAACTGAGACATTTTTTTAAGGTGAAAAACCGGGATGACAAAAGATTAATCAGGGATTTTCCTGCCAAACCGATACATTTATTTATTTATTTATTTTTCTATCCTGCTCTTCTCACCCCATGGAGGACTCAGAGTGGTGCACATCATATGTCTAGGCAAAAATTCAATGCCTCATTATACAGGTACATTATACATGGGCTGGAGAGATAGCACAGCGGTAACAACAACTGTGCTTGCAATCTGAAGGTTGCATGTTCGATTCCTGGGCTGGGCTGGACACCCAGCTGTGAGCCCTGTCCACTGTCCACCTAACAGATCGAAAACAAACCAACTGTGAGTAGATGAACTAGGAAAAAAATTTTTATAAGGACTTTACAACACCTGAATAAAAATAATTGTGGAGGTGGAATGCGGAACCATGATTGAGGATGAGGATCTGTGATGTAATGGAGTATTGCAGCCAGAAGAGGAAAAATCCTTCTAATTGCACATGTTTGTCTGCACATGTTTGTCTGTACAATGTATTGTAATTGTATGTTAGCCGGAAGGGACTGTCTGCCGTATGTGTAATGTAATCGGCTCTGAGTCCCCTTCGGGGTGAGAAGAGCAGCATATAAATAAAGTGTATTATTATTATTATAAACAAATAATACAATATAAAATCAATAAACATATAAATACACATTTAAACCCCTGAAACATATTAAAACATAATAAACCCAGAACACAGATAGGTTATACAACTGGTGACCTTTGGATAAGTCCAGTTTCATAGATTCCACTGCAAGCAGAAGAAAGAGAGGAATCGCCCTGTGAACGAAGCTCATTACATAGAAAGGAAGCAGGGAAAGAAAAACTGCCAATACTTTGCACTGTTTTCAGGCATGTAGAAATTCTCAGGGTGGTCCACGAGAAGGCCTTACTGGTACATTATTTAAACTGTTATGTGTATTCATATCATGATCTGATCACTATGCTCAATATATCCCATATGCATGAGTGTATTGGGATAACGATACAAAAGGTTTGCTAGGGTAGACCTTCTCTCACTCAGACTCCGCCCCCCTCCCCCCCATCAAACTCAGCCCCTCCCGAATCAAAATTCTGGCTACGGCCCTGACTGTTATGGTATGCAATCCCTTTCGGTCAGCAAGTTCAGCAGCTCAGTGGTTTAGCCTGCTTCGCCATCAGGGGGCCCTAACATTGAAAATATCAAAATGAATTCTTTAAAAACTACATAAAAGGTCAGTTCTAACAGCTGCGATTGAACAGTATGGAAGGTGCCAAAGGGGTCCGTTTCAAGGGGAATCCTTATCTATATAAACCCTCATCAGTGGAGGACTGGTGCCCCCGGGGGCACAATGGGTTACACCCTTGTGCTGGCTGAACTTGCTGACTGACAGGTTGGCGGTTCAAATCTGGGGAGCGGGGTGAGCTCATGTCTGTCAGCTCCAGCTCCCCATGCAGGGACATGAGAGAAGCCTCCCACAAGAATGGTAAAACATGAAACATCCGAGCACCCCTTGGGCAACGTCCTTGCAGACAGACAATTCTTTCACACCAGAAGTTGTAGCAGCAATCAGGAGTCCCAGAACTCCCAGGCAAATACTTCTAACTCTCAGGCGGCGACTTTCGTGCGGGCACAGGGACGGAAGACGCAACAATTGATACTGGTACAAATGAAGCCAACTTTATTTGCAAAACATCAGCTGACGGAGTCTGCCTAGCATAAAAGCTGCTAAAATGGCAGAGCCCCGAACAAATGCCAACACTCAGGTTTTATACATTCAATGGCGACAGACCCCTTGATCCCACCCATCTTCACAACTTGCAATAGGCTGGCACTCATGAGCCCATTTTATTACCCAATTAAACAAAGCATTGTTCAGCATTACACTCTCATTTGTTAAAAGTTGTGGCGCAGTATTAATTTTTCATTCTCACAGTATGTTATCTGCCATATGGGCAAGATGTTCTTGAATCGCAACATTTCTACGGCCATTCCCCTGTGCCTGCCAACAGGAACGGCCTCATTTGCCCATGCACGCTTTCTAACCATTCAGCTACAATGTAAACAACGCAGCATGGTGGACTATGGGCCAATCAGGCCGCTTCTTATCTAAAGGCACATGATGTTCTCTTAGCAAATCACTGCTTGTGCCTATGTACCAATCAGAGCTGATTATTCCCATCATGGCTTTTGGCGAGCTGCCTCGCTATTCTAAAGCCAGCTATCCTAAAAACCTTTGCTGTGCATCACTCTCTCCTGACAGTACTTCTGCTAAAAGCCTCAATTCCGCTTTAAAGTGACTTGCAGTTTCTAAAGTTGCTCCTGACACGGAAAAAGAAAAGTGGAGGACTATAATTCAGTGTGCATCTACAATGTGACACTTTAGCTCCCACTGAGTTAATTCTACAAGGGCTCTAGCCTTCTCAGCCAGAGTGCAATTCCTCACCAAACTACAAATCCCAAGATCCTGTAGCATTAAGCCAAGGCAGTTAAAGTGGTGTCAAACTACATTAATTCTATAGTGCAGGTGCGCCCTGAGTGTGCCTGAAAGCAACATTTCCTTCAGCGTTCTCTGGTAGAGAAATCTTATCAAACTATTGAAGCAGCCAAATTAAGGAGTTATGGAACTCCAAGTACCAAGTTTACTTTACCAAGCTACCTGATCGTGCGGGCGCAAGGATGAGGAAGAACACACGGCAACTGTGAAATAGGTGAAAATCAAAAAGATTTATTCTGGCACCAGCTGGTGGGCTTCTGCCAGCAGAACACGGCTGCAGATAGGGGCAAAAGACCCCGTCACTTCTCATACAAAGACATTTATACCTCAATGGAGTCATTTCAGTTAAGCCCACCCCTTCTTCATGGATAAAAACAAACATAATTGGCTGGTGATTACTGTTGCTTTCATGACATTTCATTAATCCAATAAACAGTGCATTTTCATTAGCATCACATCTTTAAGTCACACCTTTGAATGAGAACAATAGCCG
>JARBWK010000001.1:126105728-126158181 GCA_030556195.1 Anolis apletophallus | reverse complement strand
AACAATAATCCTCAAGTTGCTGACACTTATCCCAATCCCAAGTCCTGTGCTTGGCCATCCGATCTCACGGACGGAAGGCCAAACCTCTGTGCACAGATTACTAAGTTCAAAAGATTTCATCTCTTGGGGTTTCCTTCTACTGCCAACAGGCAAAACCTGTCCCAGTTATCTAACACACATTGCAAAGGGGTCTCTTTCTTCTGCTTTGATCCTGCACTCCCCATTTCTCTTGCCTAAGATCAAACCCCACTTCAGTGCTCTCCCCAACCCCAATGTGTGTTCCCTCAGTGTTAAAGTGCTTGAAATAGACTATACTTGCCAGCTCCTGAAGACCCGGGACTCGCGTCACGCCTCCCGCGTCACCACTCGATACGCGACGGCTCATGGTGAACGGACCTGACGTCGCCTCCGACTCTCTGAGCGCTTGTGCCGGTTTGCTAGCCTACAACGGCTGGGCACCTTGTTACTGTGTCCCCGGACTTTACACCTGCCGGCTCTCAAGGGGCTGCTTCCCAGCTGCCCCTTCCTTCGGCTTTGAGTTCACCTATAACTTTAGTTGCAGTCTCTCCCGGGTCCACAGGCGTTCGTTTGGGGCGAACCAGGCGGCCGGCTCAGTGCAAAAAGTGGTCAAAAACAGGCGGGGCCCCTTCCAGCCCTCCTGGGTCGCCTCACCTTACTAGCCCGGGAGCGGGGGCTGTCCACAACGGGGACCGTGTTCGTTTTTCCTCACCACAGACCCGTCTAAATACCTTTTTAGATCACGTCGGGGTCACCAACTGAAGCAGCCAAATTAAGGAGTTATGGAACTCCAAGTACCAAGTTTACTTTACCAAGCTACCTGATCGTGCGGGCGCAAGGATGAGGAAGAACACACGGCAACTGTGAAATAGGTGAAAATCAAAAAGATTTATTCTGGCACCAGCTGGTGGGCTTCTGCCAGCAGAACACGGCTGCAGATAGGGGCAAAAGACCCCGTCACTTCTCATACAAAGACATTTATACCTCAATGGAGTCATTTCAGTTAAGCCCACCCCTTCTTCATGGATAAAAACAAACATAATTGGCTGGTGATTACTGTTGCTTTCATGACATTTCATTAATCCAATAAACAGTGCATTTTCATTAGCATCACATCTTTAAGTCACACCTTTGAATGAGAACAATAGCCATTTATAAGTTAGTCTTTCTCACAGTACTGCTATCAATCTTGAGTCTCTAATGTCCCTGATTTGAAACATTGACTACCAGGCTCCGTGCCAGCAACGGAGGGGGTCAGACTCTCTGTCATGCGCAGTGCTTTCTTTATTCGCATTAAGCTCTCCCATTAGCACAATGTGTACTGCTTTTCACCCATCTAGCCTATATTATCTCAAGTTGGGCACAGGGTGTATTAGAATGCTTCAATCACAGTGTTATTCTCATATTGCAAGTGCCAGTCTGATTCTTGGCACAGGAACACGCATTTCAAAGCTAAACACGCATGTAGCATCACTCTCTGACTGTACTTTTTGCACGGAAAAGTACCAAACCTGCTCTACTATAACTCCCAGGAAGTCATAGCATTGAGCCACGGCAGTTGAAGCGGTGCCAAACTGCATTCATTCTGCAGTGCAGATGCATTCACATATGCATAGGAGGTGGTAATGCACTGCTGATGCTGATGCATCTTTCTGATCACAGCTCGAATACAATTCGGAAATGTTTACTGATCTAAACACTTATTAATGCAATCAATAAGATTAATTACTGCTCTATGAGCAATAACAAGCTTCTACACCAGGCCTGGGCAAAGTTGGGCCTTTCAGGTGTTTTGGACTTCAACTCCCACAATTCCTCACAGCCTCCAAAGGAAGGGGCCTGAGGCTGTGAGGAATTGTGGGAGTTGAAGTCCAAAACACCTGAAAGGCCCAACTTTGCCCAGGCCTGCTCTACACACTTGGTTCCATTGGCAAAGAGAACTGAATTCGCGTCCGCCCACTTTTAACTAATCTGACCCTCGTCCGTTTCCGTAGCTCATCCCCGAAGTCGGCTTTTAATTCCCCGGATGCGGAAGTAGTTTCCCTTTTCTGTCTTTGACGGTTAGGTGGCTACGCAGAGCTTCTCGGTAAGCGGCGGTTTGGATCCGGTGCCATCCGTGGCGAGGGGGCTGCGAGGAGTGGGAGAGGGGCCTCTGGGGGAACCGCGGGGGGGCCAGGAACAGATTGAGGGGTTTTTGGGGTGAGAGGAAAGGGAGGCGGGCGGCGAAAGTGAGCGGGACTGCGGTGCCCCCCCCCGTCCATTCTCCCTTTCATTTGCCATGTTGGTTTCTCTCCTGTAGGTCGCCGCCGCCGCCGCCGCGAGGAGCCGTTACCATGGTGAGTGGGAGGGAAAGGATGCGGGAGGGCCTTCTCGTGAGCCTACACTGGGTTCCAGGAATGGCTTAGGAAGTACCGCTAGGCCTCTGTGGCCTCTTCTATTTTCGTGAGCCTGCACTGGGTTTCGAGAAGGGCTTAGGCTATTAGGAATTGTGGGAGTTGTAGTCCAAAACACCTGGAGGGCCGAAGTTTGCCCAGGCCTGGCTTAGGAAGTCCCGCTAGGCCTCTGTATCCTCGGATTTTGCATCCATGGATCCCATTATCCATGACTTGGAAATACTCAAAACGAAATCCCAAAAGCAAACCTTAATTCAGCCACCAGATATAAGGGACACTGTTGTATGTAATGGGACATGGGTATCTTATCTACACATTTTGAGATCCATAAGGAACCCAACCCCAGTGGATACCAAGGACCCAGTGTGGGTTTAGTAAAGGATTCACTGCTGGGGTGGTAGGCACATGCTTTTCTACACGTTATGCATTCTGCTGTAAGTGTCTGTCACTGAATCACGCAGGCACTTTGGCCATTTCGTATTGCCTCATGGGTTGCCTCCAATCTCCACAAGCAGCGAATACAGTTTCAACAACAACTATACTTTATTACAGTCCCACAACTGTTAGGTAGATAACTAACATACAGTTTCCAATTCAGGATCATCCCTGAGATTAGGGCCCTTCCACACAGCCCTGTATCCCAGAATATCAAGGTAGAAAATCACACATTATCAGAATGTGGACTCAGATAACCCAGTTCAAAGCAGATATTGTGGGATATAGGGCTGTGTGGAAGGGCCCGTTGTCCCGTTCCACGCAGCTGAATAAATTTATTTATTTTTATTTATTTAAAACTTTTGTACCCCGACCTTCTCACCTCTATCGAGGGACTCAGACCGGCATAACAGCAAAAATGCAATGCTATACAATTTTAAAACATATTAAAATACGTAAAAACCCAGCATAAAACCACATCGCCATTAAAACAGTTCCACTCAATCTGTAAACGTGGTCATACATTCAGACAATAGCCAATTTCAGCCTATTCTGGGAAGGCTTGGTTCCACATCCAGGTCTTCACCAGCCTCCTGAAGAACAACAGAGAGGGGGCAGACCTAGCACCACTTGGTAGAGAGTTCCACAGCCGAGGGGCGACCACAGAGAAGGCCCTGTCTCTCGTCCCCACCAGCCGCGCTTGCGAAGCCAGCGGGACCGAGAGCAGGGCCTCTCCAGAGGATCTTAATGTTCTTGATGGTTCGTAGGGGAGAATAAAGGCCCACATTATCTGCTTTGAATTGAAATATATGGCAGTGTGGACTCATATAACCCAATTCAAATAAAATATTGTGGGATTTTCTTCCTTGGTATTCTGGGCTATAGGGCTGTGTGGAAGAGCCCTTAGAGAGGCTCATTTGGCATTAAGTGTTGATCATAGGTTTCCATTCAGATACACACACACCCTCTCCATTGGCGCCCCCTTGTCGTGGGGAAAAGGCTTGCGTACCCTAATGAAGTTGTGAGCTATGCTTGCGGTGGCATAATTGTCAGCGGTAGGGCCTCCCATGCCAGACAGGTCACAACTGAAGGGTCTGATAAAGAGCGTCTATGGGCAGGATGGGCTCTCTAGCCTTTTGGCTACCATCCTAAGAGAAGGAAAACTCTAAATTCAAACCTGGGCAGATGGTGCTCGTCTAACCCTGTAAGGTGAACCATCTAAGAGAAGGTAACTCTAATCAAACCTACGAACTGAGGACCTCGCTGCCACTGTCCAAGCTTGCTAGGCCCTGGCAGACAGACCTTTGGTTTAAAGGGTGAGGCCAGTTCTGTGCACGCTGCACTCCAACAGAAAAATCCATTGCACAGGCTCGAAGGACACGTCCAACTTCTTTAGTCATCAACGCGCTTGTAGAAAGCGTGGGATGAGTCCTTCCTGAATCTTCGTTCGCGAAGAAAAGCCAAGGTACACACATTTTCATTTTTTGGAAATTAAGACAGAAATCTTAGCTAATGGGACTGTTCACAGAGCAGCATGAATTGAGGGGATTGTTCATCTTAGGGCCTTCCACACAGCCATATAACCCAGAATATCAAGGCAAAATAACCTACAGTATCAAGTATCCTCTTTGAACTGGGTTATCAGAGTCCACACTGCTATATATCCCACTTCAAAACTGATTTTGTAGGATTTTATTCAGCTGTGTAGAAGGGGCCTTAGTTTATTTATGAGATGGGATAAGAAACATTTAAAGTTGCTGACTGGTGATCGTTTCACCTAGAACCAGTCTTGCCAAGAAAATTGTATGATAAATCAGAAATGTTTTGAAGACACACAGCAACTTGCTCTAGCCAGAAGATGGATTGAAATCAGGATTGAGGGTGAGCTCTGGCGCCTCAATGTCCAGGCGAGAGTAAATTCACAAACCCTTTGGAGAGTCTTCTCAAATAACTTAAAACTTACAAATCATAGAGAGCTGCTGCACAAAGCCCTTTCCTCTTGCCCAGAGCTGAACACAGATAAATGAGAACTTTGTGTGCCCCCACCATAAGATAATCTATGAAAACAGAAGACTTAGGGGCTGGATCTGATGTTTAGTTGTCTTGATATCTCACAAGCATCTCTTGGCAAATATTATATTTATATGTACAGTAGGACCCTTGTATTTGTGGTTACATTTACCCATCTCCAACAAAATGTGCCATGGGTTGCTGTGAGTTTTTCAAACTGTATGGCCATGTTCCAGTAGCGTTCTCTCCTGATGTTTCGCCTGCATCTTTCGACTGGCATCTTCAGAGGTCTGTTTAAGGTGAGACAAGTGGAATGTGTGTATATATACATAGGTAGAATGTCCAGGGTAGGAGAAAAAATCATTGTCTGTTTAAAGCAAGTGTGAATGTTGGAATTACCAAGCAAGCTTTAATAGCATTAAGCCATAAAGCTGCAAAGTCGATCAGTGAGAGTATCTGCATAGAGGTGGCATGGCTGTTGTTGCCTGAGGGCATCCTCTATTTGGTATGCGTTCATTGGCACTTGATTGTTTGCTATCTGGAGTTCTCTTGTTATTGAGTGGTTTTCCTTATTTAGTGTCTTGATTCTGGTGTTTTTAGTACTGGTAACCAAATTTTGTTCATTTTCACAGTTTCCCCCTTTCTCTTGAAATGGTTTAAGTACTTGTGGATTTCAGTAGCTTCTCTGCATAGTCTGACACAATGGCTGTAGTCTGACATGATGGTCTCTCATCCTGGACATTCCACAGACAGATAGATAGACACTCCACATGCCTCACCTGAAACAGACCTCTAAAGATGCTGGCCACAGATGCAGGCACAACATCAGGAGAGAATGTTACTGAAATATGGCCGTACAGCCCGAAAAAACTCATAGCAACTCAGTGATTCCCTTCATGAAAGCCTTTGACAACAAAATGTGTCCTTTCTAATCTTTTTCTACATCCTCCAGTATGACTATGATACTCTCAGGCTTTACTTCAACTATTAAAGTAAATTATCTACAGCTTGTTATATCTATACGAAGTCCAGAAACACGGATACAGGGGTTGTATTATATGATTGCAGAAGGCTTGATGTTTCTTTCCTTAGCAGCCTTGAATGTTGGGACATCCTTTATAATTCAATGTGCTAAATATTTAAAATCCTGTTGGGGATATCAGTTGTACAGCAATTGCTTCCTATGACAGATCGACACGATTGCCCTCATAACATATTGGGAGGTTTCCTTCCTATTTTGAAAGTCCAGAAAAGGGTGACAACATTCCAAGTGTTGCAAAGCTGTCCCTGCAGCTTTCAGATTTGACTTAAAGGCTGGAACTATTACATAGTCACATGGAACCCATCAATCCACCACTCTTGGGTTTTCCTTCCCTCGTGTGCAAAAGGGCAATACAGGGGAGGTACTTGGGGTAATCTATATGCTCCTGCTCAGCCTTTCCCTTGAAAACAGCCTGGGAAGAATGGATCAAAACACAACTGCTTTAAGGTACTTGGGTGAAGCTCAATATAGCATACTCCTGAATGGACTGGTGAGAAAGGAATGCTGTTCTTAGGGGGGCACTCATTGTGCCATTAAACAGAAGACAACCCAGAAGTCTGACTTCTAAAAAAGGAGGAAAGCAGATCTAACTGCCTTCAACATATCCCTCCCACTTTTGCCCCTGGGTGAGCTTGCAAAGATTGTAGACTCCATTTTTTTTTTGAAATTCCTACCTGTTCAGAATGTGTCATGTGGAAATTTGAAGGAAGGTTTATCAGAGGTAGGAGGTAAATTTACTGTAAAAATGCATAGGACAGAAAACATGTTTTCCAGAAAGAAATGCATAGAACAGAAAACATGTTTTCATGAACTATTTTCTTATTTGCAGCCTCGCAAAATTGAAGAAATCAAAGACTTTTTGTTGACAGCTAGGAGGAAAGATGCTAAATGTGAGTAATGATACCTAGCTTTGGTTTTGTCTGTGGGTGTTTTTTTTGGGGGGGGTGGGGGTGCTATTTTCCCTGCAGAGTTTCTGTACTTCCTGTCCTTTAATTTTGTGAGTCCCCTTTGGTCACACTCTGGAAGAAAGACAGCATATAAATTAAATCAATAAATAAACACTTCCGGTGCCACAAGCAGCTTGAGCGTGATGCAGCTTATTATTAAATAATACTATTAATCTGTTTTTTCCCTTCCAAAAGACCCGCAATGTTATAAAAGTGGAGGCCTCTTATTGGGAGCCCATGCAGAGCCAGTCTGAGTCCCTCTACGGAGGTCGAGAAGATCGGGATATAAAAGTTTTAAATAAAAATAATTTTCACACTTGACTTGTGTGTCTTAGGTGTGGGCATAAAAAGGTACTTGTTTCTCATTTGAGCTGTTCTGTATTTCATGTGTATGTATGTACACATCTAGCTTGCTCCATCTTTTATTGAACCATTAAGCTTTATGTTCTCTTCTGTGAAATGTCACGTGGTTATATATGTAAAATTCTACACTTGGATGCAGAATTGGATAGTAGACTCTACATAAGATTTTCTGATTACAACAATTATTAGAATTGGGTCAGTTGCATAAAAGGGAAAATGCAAATGTAGCAAGCAGTTACAAAATGGTTTGTCTCAAAAAAGTAAAATGCTGTGCTGCGATTCTGATGTTTTATTCACCAGCTTGTTGTTTGGATGCTATATTGCTAATCCCAATGTTCTTGCATTGTAGCTGTCAAGATCAAGAAGAACAAAGATAATGTCAAGTTCAAAGTTCGATGCAGCCGGTATCTGTATACCTTAGTCATCACTGACAAAGAAAAGGCTGAAAAACTGAAGCAGTCTCTGCCACCAGGTAACTGAACAATACGGGAGATGGAAGAGCACTAATGATTATTCTAGCCCTTTTATGTTTATTTCCTATCCTTTATGTCTTGTTTTTGAGTGTTACTAGCAGAATGTTCTTGTCCGGGGTAGTCTGTTAATTTTTCAAAAGATCTAGGCGTTTATTAAAGTCAGGTCTCATTTTGAAGAGATACAATATCATTTTTTAAATTAGGAATCCTGCTAAAATAAATTTTATATCAGTCATAACTGCCCCATGATAAAATTAAAGTATGTGAGTGAAACTAGTGGAACTTACTATAGACCTAGAAAAAAATAATGTTAAAAGGATGGAAATTTGTGTAATAGTGAATAATCAGAAACAGTACTTTTGTATCTGTTTCAGCAGCCGCATTAGAAACAAACGTACATAGAAATTTCTGTCATGAAAAAATGGAAAATAGTATTTCTCTTTTAGTCAAAATGCATTATGACAACAGAGGAAATGCTTATTTTTGCCCCAGAGATTGTAGACGTGCTGGTCCAATAAACATTGCTTCTATAGTCTAGTGTTTAAAAATCACTTGTCTAGAAGGAAAGCCAGTGAGAACATCCAGATAAGTCAACCTTTTAAAATGACACATTGGATATTCACTGACATTTCATATCAAGCCACAGCAGCAGTACTTTTTGAAAATATCTCTGAACATTCAGGTCATCTAGTTCACAAGCAAGCTGCCAGCATGTCTCTTACATACAGTAGCAAACTTCAGCAGTCTTTGTGCAGGATGTAATGAAAACTCTTGAGAGCATGATCGCCTTGCAAGCAGAAGTTACATGTCCTTCATATCTACTCACCATCTTTATTTCCATTATCTGTAGGTCTGGCTGTGAAAGAACTGAAGTGAGCTGGTCATCCCTGGAATTTGTCCTATGGATTGTAATAAAGGGGTTAAATGTTCTGCCTTCTCAGTGTTGTCTTCTTTTTTTAAGGGATAGATTGAGCAGTTTGCTCTTCATGCTGTTTTATTCGTTAGGAAGTTGCAACTGTGGACTCCAGTCTACAGAGTCCACAGTTTTACAAACTATGTGCATCCAACAGAGAGAGGGAGGGAAACTCTAATCCCAAATCTGCCATTTTTCATCATAAAAATCGAATTAAGAGCAGGGAAACAATAAAATTGAGTACCCAAATTTAGTCTCTTTCTGAAGAAATTCCCTAATAAAATTTGAAACTTCAAAATGGAATTTATGGGCAGACTTCTGTTCCCACAATTTCTAACAGCTGGTAAACTGGCTGGGATTTCTGGGAGTTGAAGTCCAAAACAACCGAAGGACCAAGGGTTGGGAACCACTGATCTAGGAATTTAGGTGAAGGTGGGATTCATTTAGCCTGCTCAACTTGTAGTCTAACATGGGGAGAGATTTGCATCTCTCCCCAGGCAGCCACTAGAGAGAGGCTCTAGCAGACTACACTGCTGCACAAAATCTGAAGTGAATCATTTTCAGCTGATTTGGGGACTTTTATGAATGGTGGGGACAGTGACTTCTTTTTCAATACAATTCTTTTAGGGGATTGGAGGCTTAGGAGCATCCTGAGGGCTCCAAGGATTTGTGCCTGACATACAATTTATGTGTTACACTTTTGTCTTTCCTGTAGTATTGCTACCAGTTGAACAGAATGTAGAAATTCTGTAGATAATTTAAAATGCTTCGTAAAATAAAAGAATTGCAGCAGATCACATCATACCTCAGAAAAGTTCATGTAGGATGTTTTTAGTCTGTATATACTTTCCAGTTGTGGAAGGCCCTTTAGTAAATAAAGAAATTACCCTAAGGTTCAAGCTGCTAAAAAATAAAATTTGTGAAGTACTGGCTGTATAGTGCTTGAATTTAAGTGTTCTTAATTCGTAGCAGGTAGTTAACATTCAGTAGTCAAGGTTGTGTGTTTTCTATGCAAGCCAGAAGCCTCTTAACATATAAGACTCATTAAACTTTACTGCAACATAGTTTGTCCTTGCAGACCAGAATCGGTTTCTGAGCTAATTTATTTCCCCAAATAGATATTAAAAAGCAGCAAAGCCATTCAATAGAAAGCATGCCACCCTACTCCAAATCTGATATATGCAACAATGTGAGCAGAGGTAATTATTTTACTGTGCAGCTATTCGGTCTACTTGGAATGTAGTGCTGACTCGTAACTTGAAGTTAAATTGTTCTAAAGAGAATTCTGTGTTTAAAACTACTTGAGCGCTAGAACTTTCTGCATCTTTTTCTTACATGTATTTGAGCTCACGTAAGTAAGTAACTTTATTTTTATACCCTGCCACTATCTTCCCAAGGTTACTCGGGGCGGCTTACAAAAGGAACAAGCAAGAAGCAGGAAAATTGCATTCAAAGCACTCCCGACAGATAGCCATCCAGCCTCCGCTTAAAAGAAGGAGCCTTCACCACAATCCGGGGCAGAGAGTTCCACTGCTGAACAGCTCCCACAGTTAGGAAGTTCTTCCTAATGTTCAGGTGGAATCTCCTTTAGTTTGAATAAACAAATTGACCATATCAACAGTAAAAAACAAAAGTTTAAAAAATCAATAAATCTTATCTACTTAACCGGAAGAGAATCTCTTCTGAGTAAAAAGGATACATTTTGTATAGGAGTCCAAGGAGTATTTGAAAGGGGTTTTTCTGTTGCCACCTTACAGGAAAGAGCATTTGTTCTGTATTAAAACTACTTGGCTTCCATAGCAGCTGTTTAGGAAATTGAATCCTCTGAAAACAAGCTGGCAACAGAAAGAAAGAGTGTTCTGTGTGTCAGTGCAAATTGTCAGGTCCCACGCTGGTCTTTATCCCTGACAAAGAAGGCACGTACCCACTCTGCCTCATGACACTCCTCTACTCATATTTCATGCAAATTCTCAAAACCTTTCATGCGATTTTAGGATTTGTACCATGATAATCTAATTTAATCAGTCAAAGGTTGGAAAAAGTTTTAAAACCTCGAAAATATACAGTCAATGTCAATCCTGACTAGACCTAGTGAAATAAAGTCACCACATATGCAAGTCCCATTGAGATCAGTCAGTGATTAACATATAATAGTATAAATTCCCTAAAGCAAGTATGTCAAGCTCATTTTCACTGAGGACATCAGCCTTCAAATACATTGTTTTCTGAAGTACAGACGGTCCTTGAGTTACAAACGTCCGACTTACAAATAATTAAGAACAGAGTGAGACAACAGGAAATGAGAGAAATCTGCCCCTCTGCAGATAAATGTGTCTCCACTGAAACTTATCACCAATCCTTGTTTCCACAACAAGCCAGTTTTTCAAAGACTACAGGGACAGGAAGTTAGGCGAAATCTTATGAACAGGGGCACAGACAGCAAAATAAACACCATAGAGCTGGCCATGTTTAGCCTGCAGAAGAGAAGGCTGAGAGGAGACATGATGGCCATGTAGAAATATGTGAGGGGAAGTCATAGGGGGGAGGAAGCTTGTTTTGTGCTGCTCTGGAGACTAGAACACAGAACAATGGCTTCAAACTACAGGAAAGGAGATTCCACCTGAACATTAGGAAGAACTTCATATCTGAGAGCTGTTTAGCAGCGGAACTCTCTGTCCCAGAGTGTGGTGGAGGTTCCTTCTTTGAAGGCTTTTATTCAGAGGCTGGATAGCCATCTGTCAGGGGTGCTTTGAATGTGATTTTTCTGCTTCTTGGCAGGGGGTTGGACTGGATAGTAATGTGGGCTCTTCCAACTCTATGACTGAACACTTCCTTATGCTATGCAAAGTAAACTCTGCCTGTATATTTCACAGTTAAGTGAAATATTCAGAATCCTGCCATTAGATGGTGCTATCTGATTTTAAAAAACAGCAATTTTATGTTGCATGGACCTAAATATTGGTGCTTTACTTTCATGAATAAGTCTGGAATGAAAAGTCACCTAATGCACTTGCTGCTTTATGCACATTCTACCTCATGGGAAATATGACCCCATATTGGGTAACAAACTTCATAATCATCCAAGCCTGTAGCCTTTGGGAGTTGAACATGCTTAATTCTGCTTGAAAAGCTCTTTGTCATTCTTAATCCATGTTGGATTTGATGTATCAAATATTAAAAGAAAGGAACGTTCTCCACATCTAGGAGTAGTTGACTGGTTGGGACAACAGTGTAATTAATACTGAAGAACATAATTATTCTAGGTCTGAAATTTTTTGGTGATCTAAGTCTCTGCGACCTAATCTTCTGTGCCCCCTGGTGGCTTGGCTAACATATCATCTACCAACTAGGAATTAAAGATTAGCAGGCCAAGGATAGGGGCAATGTAGGGACAATGTAGTCAAGTTTGCAAGCTTTTCGAGACCTGGCTCCATGCGTGTGAGGTCTTCTGGAGTTTTGGCTTGGGAGTATCTCACCCATTTAAAAAAACTCACTGGGTGTTTTTACAACATTGTTTGATTTGCTAGATAAAGCTGTCAGGTTGTGGCTCAAGTTGTTGAGATGGATAGAGACTAGTAGAGTGCTTTGGAGTTTATTTTGTGTGTTATGTTTTGGTCCTTTTAATTGTATTTATGTTGATGCTCTGCCCATTGGGGAAAAGAGTGTTATAAATAAACCCTATTGTTAGATGAAAACGGTTGTGGATGAGGAAGATCACAATACAGTTGTTCTCAACAGATTGGATAAGAAGTCCAGCAGTCCCATTACCCTTATGCAACCTGATGAAATCAGTCTTGGAGTTACATTATTAAAAGCATGTGGCATCTGTTTGTTGCCTGTGGAGCGGAAATACTGCTGTGAAAATTTAAGCCACTGTTTATGTGACATGGCAATTTGGTGAGAAAATGTGCTACTGTCCTATAAAATTTGCACATGGCTGTTATAATATTTAAGAATGCTAGCTCAGGCTTTCTATTAGGAATCACTAATAATTCTTTAAACCACAACCAGGACAGGCTACTGTTCGCTCTAAGTGCATGTGCTAGAATAACATTAGCTAGACACTGGAAGAAAAGGTCCACACCAAACCTAGAAGAATGGATTTTGAAAACATGGGACGTGATTCAGTGTAGCACAGCAGTTCTCGTTTGTGCCTGGAGGGCAGGGGTTAGGACCTGGGGTCCCATTAGCATTAGAACCAGCTGTGCCAGAACATGATTCAGAGGATGAGCTAGATGACTGGGGCGAAGGGCAGCTTTCCCCTGAGGGGCCTCTTTCGCCCACTGAGAGCTTGGCCTGGGAAGAAATGTTGTTTGGCCCTAGTGAAGATTTAGATAACCAGGTGCAGATGGACAGCGATTCTGGAAGTTATGAACATCTGGGTGGGAGATCTTCTCAGGAGCCTCCAGGGGAAGATATGGAAGAAAGCGCATGGGAAACGGCTAGGGAGGAGAGCTCTCAGGGAGATAGAAACACAGCTGCGGAGAGACAAGGTCGAACCTTTGATAGGAGACGGAACATAGAGTCTAGCAGAAGGGAATGGTCTAAGAGCATAGACCGGCCGAGGTCCGTAAGCAGCGATTGGAGACGAAGAAGCCTAGAGCGTCGGGGACCTCGGCCGAAGGATTAAGTATAGGATCCGTGGGAACGAATCCTCAGTGCTCCGGCCACGTCTTTCCTGAATAGGCGTGAAGCGGAGTGGGACCCACGGCTAAGCTAGCCCGTGGTCATCAAGCCTTGCCTTGCCTTGTTGTGTTCCTGATCCGCCTAGTTGTGCGGAGCCTTGCCCTGTTTCCTGATCCGCATAGTTTTGCGGAGCCTTGCTAAGCTTTCAGCCTATTTGCCACGTTACCTTGGACATTGTTACTTCAAGCTTTTTGGATTGCTTTTATATTCTATTGGACAATATCTTTTGAACTGTTTTTATACTCAATAAAGTAGTTAGCCTTCAGTCCGTCTCTGTGTGTGTGATTAAGGGGCCGGTCAAGTCCGTGCATCGTGACAGTCAGATGTACCTATTGGATCAGAAGGTGAACAACAAGAAGGAGGGGACAGACTGGTCAGACTTCTTAAAATATCTGCAAAAGGAAGGTCGTAAAATACGGATTGACATAAAGGAAATTTAAGTCGGAGTCTCACAAGAGAATACACATTCGGAGATCAAAGGAGATAAAATGGACAATCATAAAGACATTACCCTTGGGGAAAGACTCGGGAAGTCTCGCTTACCCATTGCCTTCCCCCCCCCCCCGTCACTCAACTCTCCCATCACACACACCCCCCATCCTCCCCTATTCGCCTCGTTCCCTCCCCCTCCCGATTTTGCAATTGTTAAAAAACCTGCAATAAATACTATTCAAAAAAAAAAATGCTAGCTCAGGCAAGTGGTTCAGCTTGGTTGAGTGTCCCCATTTTGGCTCAAGACATCTGCACCCCAACCTGAAGTGCCAGAAAATACTGAGCTACATTAATGTTTGTGTGTTTGCCTTCAAATTGCCTCTCAACTTATTGCACACCATGGATTTCATAGGCTTTACTTAGGCAATAAATACTCTGAGGTGTTTTTGCTCTAAAACGAAGCTTTTCAAATGTTGCAACACTGGTGTGTCGCCTGTAGTCCACAGGTGTCATATTAAAAATGTTTCCCACCCCCACAAACAAAGATTGCCTGGAAGGTGCATGATGGTGCCGCATGAAGGTGCAGCACCAAACCCAAATCTGAGACATAGTTAAAGCATCCCTGGATGTCCATCCAGCGTCTGTTTAAAAACCTCCAGAGAGGTTTAATCATTACAGAAGTGGAGTGGTGCTGTTCAATTCTATGAACTGTTATACCTCCTGTAATTTGCACAATGGGTTGATTGAGTTGCAATAATTACCACTAAAATGGATAAGATTCTAATTAAGAAAATAAAATCTGTTGACAATGATGTTTTTGATGAACCATATGGTGCAGCTATAGAGGAAACCTACTCTGGCATCACCTGTAGTACATTTAAGTAAGTAACTTTATTACAGTCCATGGATCCACAACTGTTAAATAATTAGTAAACATACAGGAGTTACCTTGATCAGAGACTAGACTCTTTCTCAGTCTTGCTGTCACTGAGAGGAACTTTGCCACCGTGAGGGTCAGCCCATGGTGCTTGTCTTCCAAAAGATGTCTGACCTTCCCTTGTGGGGAATGGTCAGACAATAGGGTCAGGATTGGGTGTAAGAATTGGCCACGTTGGGCTGAGTAATAGCAACACTGCAACAAGATGTGTTCTAGTACATAAGAACTATTTAGGGGGAAAATTCCAAACCTCATTTATACAGGAAATGTTACATGAAACTAATATATATTGTATGAAATTTTTCTAAGGGATTAGTTTAACCTCCATTTTCTTAGCGGGTCACTAACATGAAGCATTTGGAAAGCCTTGCTCTAACAAGTTACAGGGTCAACCCCCCTGTTTAAACAGCTCCACTGGCTGTCAATAAGTTTCTGGTCCCAATTCAATATCACCTATAAAGCTCTAAATGGTTTGGGACCTGCCTATCTTCATGACTGTATTTCCCCTATGAGCCCACATGGTCTCTAAGATCTTCTGGGGAGGCTCTTCTCTCGCTCCCACCCCTGTCTCGAGCACAGTTGGTGAGGACGAGAGAATGGGCATTCTTGGTGGTGGCCCCTCGACTCTGGAATTCCCTCCCCAGAGAGTTCAGGCTAGCACCCGCCCTATCCGCATTTCATAAGGAACTAAAGACGTGGATGTTCCGTTGTGTGTTCGATTGACAACTCCCTTGACAGATGGTCTCTAACCATGGCCTAAAATCAAGTTCCTGTATCTGATTACTGCACTTTTAAAGTTAAAATGACCCTATCACAACTGCTCTATCCCTATGTTACTATATGATATATGCACCTTATTGATCAACCTATTTTCTAACTTATTTGCACACCAGCCCCCCCCCCCCAATGAGATTTGAATAATTATGGTTGTTGCTTATGATGCTTGTTTTATTATTGCTTATAATATTGTTTTTATGTTTTAATATTTTATTTGCTATGTTTTAACTATATGTGTTTGGGCTTGGCCTCATGTAAGCTGACCAGAGTCCCTTCGGGGAGATGGAGGCTAAAATATAGCCTGCAATATCAGGTATTTGTTGATGGCCTCCCATCCAAGTATTAAGTATTAAGCAGATCAGTGTTTCAGAGGCTGAAAGGCTTTCCTTAACAGCACTTGTCCTGTGATAAGATCTGCTTGTGAGTATGTTCCTTGAATTTCTGTCACCTCTCATTAACCCGATGCGGCTGATGGAAACTGAAGTCCAGTGGCATTTGGAGAACTGTGTATTTCCCAGCCCTGCTTTTGCGAAAGCTCCCAGGGACTCTTTATCCTTCCCGATGCTTGTTTTAGGGGATTTTTTCCTGGATGCTTTGGGATGCTAAAAATTCTTAACCTCAGTAGGATATGATTACTGCAACACCAGACTAAAGCACACCCTGTGCATAGTAGTTGCTTTTGCAATTATTGCTTAACGTAGCTGAACACAGCAGGTGGGGTGAAAAGTAATATATACAAAGCTTTAGCTTCACATCTTTAAACAGTTCACAGTGATGTCTAATAATAGGTCTCCAGCTCTTCCCATTGTGCTATTGTTACAAGCTGGAGAAATATTTGCTAAAGTCTGTAAAGGCTTCTGATACGCCTTCTGGATTGAACGCTTTGTTCATTGTTCCCACTGCGGTGCACATGAAGAAATTTAGTTTGAAAGGAACAGAAGGTGCATTGGCCACAAAAACAAGCAACAGCAAAGTAGGTGAGCCTGAGGTTTATCAGCAACACATTGGGCGATGTTAGTCTAAAATATGTGAACTTTCTAGACAATTATTTTGTTTACTGACTTGACTCCTGGCTTTAAACACAGCCCCGTCCCCACACACACCATGTGTATTTATTTTGTTTTGTGATAAATTGGGATATATGTCCTCGGTTTTTCCTCTTGCAGCAATACCTCTGAAGCAACCACAAATTAGCTTTAAATCGTTTATTATTGCTGAGCATGGCAATAGCTTTCATAAGATCAGTTGCAATGGTAAATAGATGGTCCCCTTTATTATTTTCAAATGCAATATTTCTCTGTTTACAAATAACAATTAGCCTCACCGGTTTGTTGTAGATTTTGCATCACTCCCCTTTTGCCACCCCTTTGCAAGTGGAATGTTTGGCACTTTTCATACAACCATGTACATACGTACAAGATCCATGCTACTACATTCTGCTTTCCCAATCCCCAGAACTTTCTACAAGCCATATTGATAGCTCCAGTTCACTAATTCTCCAGATTGTATTTGGATTCGTAGAAAGCAGGAATCAGCCTTAGAGTCTCCCTGTACCCTCTGCTCCAAGAGCAACGTATCAGTGGAACTGAACTCATGGGATACTACTATGGGATAGAGTGAGCAAAAAGTAGATTAGGCTCAAATGATATAACTCTATGTGATGTGCCCAGATGCAAAGTTTCCTACCCCCAAAGGTTTTACAGTAATGCTGATCAAAAACCCTTCTTTTCAATCCTCCCAAATTAGGGGACTGGGATAAAAGAAGTTTAGATATGTCAATTTCTATGCAAAATGATTTATTTGCAAGATGCCGTGCATAGTGCTGGGGAGGCCCTGCTCTCAGTCCCACCACCTTTGCAGGCGCGACTGGTGGGAACAAGAGACAGGACCTTTTCAGTGATGGCTCCTCGCCTGTGGAACTCCCTCAGTGGGATTCGATCGGTCCCTTCCTTCCTGTCATTTCGCAAACAAGTGAAAACTTGGCTTTGGTAGCAAGCATTTGGCCCAGTGTAATTATCTCTGCAATATAGTTGGAAATAACCCTGGATTGATGAATATGATTATTTGACTATCTGGCTTTGGATCTACATACAATAGTCATCTAATGTTTACATATGTTATTTTAATGTTATAAATTGTTGTTTAATTGCTTTTAATTATTGTTATTTGGGCATGGAATCATGCCAATTATTTAAGCTGCCCTGAGAAGGGCAGGATATAAATGTAATAAATAAATAAGGCATTTCAATCTAGTGCGTTGAGCTGCTATTTCATTACTATGGAGTACAGCAAAAAATAATGTTGATCATGCAAGACCTAAGATCCCCCCCCCCCCCATATTAGTGAACACATACTGCTTTTAACACTACAGATCTGGGGTTTTTTAACCATGTGAACAGCTGAAGAGTATGAAACAATATTTCCATATCTATTTGTGTTTTTTTCTGGGTGCACGATTTTGTGTTTCCTAATAGTTTGCTTTGTCCAAATTCTTTGGAAGGGATTCTGAAAAAAAAGTACAGAAATAATATAATGAGATGAGACATTTTGTGATAGTATGATCAGAAAAGTAGTAGTCACAAAAGAAAAATTATGGGTGACCATCTAGATCCCCTGAAACATGTTATGAAGAACATCATCAAAAAAAATGGCCTAATGAATTGATACGGACTCAGTGCCAATCCTGACTTCCAGATGAACTTGGACCAGTCACACTGTCTCAGCCTTTTTCTACCTCATAGGGTCTTTTATGAGGATAAAGTCCAGAGAGCCTGGGTGATATAATGCTTTGAGCACTGAACTAAGACTCTGGAGATCAGGTTCTGAATTCCCACCTGTCCATGAAAGCAATTGGGTGACCTTGGGCAAAGCACATTGTTTGAGCCTCAGGGGATGGCTAAGAAGCCCTTTCTGAACAAATCTTGTGAATAAAACTGTATGATAAGTTCCCCTTAAGGTCATCATAAGTCAGAAATTACTTCAAAGCACACAATAAACAACAGCGAGTAAATAAGTGAGATATAGTTACTAGGAACAAGGATGTTAAGCAAAACACATCGGTTGTTTATGTTATAAAAATTTAGAAGCTTAACAGATAACATCGTGAGAGATGTTACAGGTGGCAGTTGGCAAGGTTGGAAGTACTCAGTAAATGTTTAGTGTTGTAACTAGTCTGTTAGTCTCTGTAAGTTTGTTGTTAATGTGAAGTCTATGTTTGATCTATGTTAAATGTTGTTTTTAACGATTGTGAAAACTAATAAACACTATTATTTAAAAAACAGCGAGGAGAATAGCCATGTACATTGTTTATGAAAAAGACAGAATAAAATGTATCTAATAAGTAAATATAATAAATGTAATAACAAATAATTGTGTGAAATAATTGTACAGTGTTCCCTCACTTATTGCGGGGGTTACATTCCAGGACCTCCCTCAATAAGTGAAAAATCGTGATGTAGGGACGCTATGTTTATTTTAATAGTTGTACACTATTTTAAGTCTTTATAAACTCATAGTGAAGGAAAGGAAGGAAAAACTCTTCAAGGCTGGAGGGAGGAAGGACTGAGGAGGGAAAGCGTCTTGGAGAGTGGCGGGTGGCAAAACCCCACAAAACAGCAAAAATACCATGATACATATTTTAAATTAATTTTTTGAAAACTGCAAAACAGCAAGTCCGCTAAAAGCGAACTGCAAAGTAGCGAGGGAACACTATACTTCCATGCTCTCTGCTTTCTCCTTTGGAACGGCCAATAAATGGTTGCTTTCAAAATCTCAACTTGACCTAGGTTTGTAATTCTGGGGCTGCAGGCAAAATATGACTTGCAATATTTGAGATATAACATGCTTCATTGCTAGATCAGAAGCTGGGAGGAAACTGGAACACGGAAAGGGAGATGTTCAAGCACAGTGCTTTGTCATTATCAAAGAATGAAGTAGAAAAATGCTATTGTGTGTGCACCACTGGTAACGTACAGTTTTAGAACTGGTATTCTAGTAGAGCGATAATTGCCTTTCACTGGAAGAAACCATGAGCTGGAAAGACATGTAAGATTCATTGGCTGAAGCTTGAGGCCATGACATCATGCTGAAAAGGCTTTGGGATTTACAAACGCTATTATATCAAAGGCATAGGAAGCTATAAATACAGAGCAGAGCTACTGTGATTCATAGATAAGGCGTCTGTCTAATTTCCTGTGACCCATTGCTTAATACCCTTCTGTGAATGCAGGGTTTTTATCCAGAGCTTTTCTCAAATATAATTTGTTTTAAGCAAGCGTTTAAATGTCAGGCAAAGTTCAGTTCTCAACTGGGGTAATCAGATTGTCACCCCATTAGCAGACTGAGAAATGGGACTCAGGTGTAGAGGGGAGGAGGTATTAACATGACTGGGAAGCAGTTCCCCTCCTCAACAGGAATTACAGGTAACACAACTGGGCAAGTGATGGTGCGGACGGGGAGAAAAAGTAAAATGTCAAAATGCTGCAACCTTTTCTATGAGAAGAAAAAAGGATTCTTAGTAAATCTTTTTTTTTAAAGGACAGATATTAAAATAGTTATCTGTCATAAACAGAGGAAGACTTGCATCTGTACACCATGATTGCTTCCTGTTGCCATAAACAGCATGATTTTTATTAATATTAATTTGATAAACAACTGATCTTTCAATGCCTCCTGCCTTTTAAAGCAGTCTATTAATTCATGCCTTGTCTTTACAATTTCCGTTATCACTTCACAATTCTAAAGAAAAGGTAAAAGGGAGGGGAAGAAAAATAATCAAATCTCTTAGAATTTTAGCATGAGCCTTCATGGGTATCAGTCTACTATTTCAGAGTTGTGTGCATATGTTCCTCTATATGTTGTTGTTGTTGTGTGCTTTTCTGATCTAGATCGATGACTGTAGTACTGTTAGTGGTTTTTAAAGCATAGTGCATGATGATGAGGTGTTTGCAGGGAAGGCTGTCTGGTCTGATGAGGCCCAATTCAAACTGAATCGTATAGTAAAATGCCACAATTGGCTGTACTGGCCCTCTGAAAAGCCACTCATTCATCTAGAAAAAAAGTAAATTTACCAGGACTTGCTAAGTGGTATGGTTCTGGGCCCAATTCAAAGTGTAGGTTATTACCTATAAAGCTCAGACGGTTCGGGCCCTGCTTATCTTCATGACCATATCTCCCTCTATGAACCAGTGTGAGCTCTAAGGTCTGCTGTGAAGGCCCTTCTCTCACTCCCACCTCCGTCACAAGCATGGTTGGTGGGGACAAGGGAGAGGGCCTTCTTGATGGTGGGCCCCGGCTCTGGAATTCTCTCCTTAGTGAGATTAGATTAGCCCCCACCCTGTCCACCTTCTGGAAATACTTGAAGACTGATGTTCCAATGAGCCTTTGAATAATGGTTTAACTACTGATAAAGTCTGCCTTGCCCCGATTTTCTGGTTGGATCCCCAGCACTTTATTCTCAGCCCTGGTCCTACAGATTGCACTTGTACAAGCCCTTGTCCTGCCATATTAGTCTCAAATCTGCACATGCCCACTTCTCTCGGATACTGGTTGTTTGATGTTTGGTTCATGTATTAGGTCATCTTATATTTTATTGGTTTTATTGTTTTAACATATTTTACTGTTACATGTTTTTAATTGTGCTACTTTGTTTTTACTTGGCTCCGTCCTATGTAAGTCGCCCCGAGGCCCTTCGGGGAGATGGAGGAGGGATATAAGAATAAAGTTGTTATTGTTGTTTGTCATCCCAAGTTTGATTGGACCATTCATCTTTGAAGACATTGTTACTGGTGCGCTATATCTTGATGTGCTTCAAACATCAATTTTAACTGGCATCTGAGAACTGTATAGTGGCACTCCACTATACCACCACTGAGATGTCAGGGTGTATCTGGATGAAACTCTACCTAGACAATGGATAGGCTGAAGAGGTGCTATTGAGTTTCCATCACAGTCCCTAGATCTAACATCTCTTGACTTCTACCTATGGGGTGTCCCTAAAGAATGATGTATATTAGAGGAAACCAGCTACACTGGATGCTGTATTAAAAACAATTATGTCATGTGCAACTATCACACTGGGCATATTTCAAAACGTAGTTTGTGCATCTTTGACAGTGTTTCAGTGTCAATGTTGGCCACTTCAGACATCTATATTGAATCTAAAATTCAAGGACACATCTCTTATCAATTTTGCTTTTGTATAAATATAGTAGAGACGATTATAGAATAATATTTTTCATGTTAAAGTGTGTATACCTTTCTTGGGCCACTGTGTGTGCATGTGTGTATATACACACACATATAAGTTTATATTTTCAGATATATAGCATGTAGCAAATATTTTGTAAAATTTTGTAATTTATGCTTTTGTAAATAAAGGTACGTTTAGCTAGAAGTTTGCATTTTCCCTATGTATGGCAACTTTTGGAACACTTTGCATTTCCAAGCCCTGGCTGTATACTGAATTGCAGATGGAATGTGTTTGTGTTAGACACATGCATGTCTACATATAAGCATAGATAAAAGCAAGTAAGAACTTTAAACTGATTAGCCAGAGGCAAGTCATTACTCAGCTTCAATCTCCTCCTTGGAAAATACAAAATTGATGCTGATATTCTTATGGAGCTGATATCTGAATTCCCAACTCTGGAGAGTGTAAACAGTATGTATGCATAATAGTGTGTGTTGCAGCAAAATAATAGTGTGTGTTGCAGCAAATTCCTTCCAGTTGGTCAGAGGAGAGATGTAGCTAGTCATCTACTTTGGGGATGCTATACATACAGACATCTGCTTTTATACATGTATAAATTCTTAATGAGAATGAAAGGAATGTCCATTTAGATTTTTATGACAACATGTATCTTAACGTTTGCTTGATCTCGTTGCTTCAGGGGAAAATTAGTGCAACTATGAATTTGCCAGTTCTAGCCTTACATTCTCCTCAATTCTCCAGGACCCACAATACATCCTCGTGTGTTTTATATGTGCTTTTTCCATCCTTGAGATGGAATAATGATAGTAAAACTTTGAAAATAGTATTATTTAATATTTAGAAATATTAATAGTGCTAATGTAGTTAGTTCAGAAATCCAGTCAAATTCCTGCAATACATTCAGAGAAGACCAACTTATTGATTTTATACCTTTTCCTAATCATTTATAAGGTATTTTTCTGTTGCAGGTTTCATTTGATATCCTCCTGGATCATATCAACTCATTGAGCAGAGAGTAGAAAGTACATGAGAGAAGCCTTCCACAAGGATGTTAAAAAACATCAAGCACCCGGGCCTCCCCTGGGCAACGTTCTTGGGGAGGCCAATTCTCTCACACCTGAAGTGACTTGCAGTTTTTCAAGTTGCTCCTGACACATGGAAAAAAACCAGATAGTAGTAGTCATGTGTGCATCTGGCATTAACTTTTTAAAAAATCTTACATAAGATTATGGACTTCACCACATATACTCAGAACCTGTTTCTGATACTGTTTGTCTACTGTACTCTATGGGTCCCATAACATAACATAAAGTCCATTTCATAGGCCAGTGCTGTCCAACTTCTAACCGGCCAAGGGCCGGACTTGAGGTCACTGATGACCTGGGGGGCCGTTCGGCCCCGCCCCCAGGCCCCGCCCCCAGGCCCCGCCCCAGGCCCCTCCCCCAGCCCCCTCCTAAGCTGTCATTCTTCCTCGTCTTTCCCCGCGCGTGCGCCGGCGCCTGGGATCCCCGCGCACGGGGGGAAAGAGAGAGAAAGGAGAAGCCAGTCAGCTGACTGGCTTCTCTTTTCTCCCTCTTTCCCCGCGCGCGCGCCGGCGC
Organism: Anolis apletophallus; assembly: GCA_030556195.1. Classification (NCBI taxonomy): domain Eukaryota; kingdom Metazoa; phylum Chordata; class Lepidosauria; order Squamata; family Anolidae; genus Anolis; species Anolis apletophallus. The sequence continues at coordinate 126,134,946 of JARBWK010000001.1, read as the reverse complement.
CTAGGATCCCACAAGACGGGGGAAAGAGAGAAGGAGAAGCCAGTCAGCTGACTGGCTTCTCTTTTCTCCCTCTTTCCCCGCGCGCGGGCGCCTGGGATCCCGCGCACGTGCAGGGGAAAGAGAGAAAGGAGAAGCCAGTCAGCGGACTGGCTTCTCTTTTCTCCCTCTTTCCCCGCGCGCGCGCCGGCGCCTGGGATCCCCGCGCACGGGGGGAAAGAGAGAGAAAGGAGAAGCCAGTCAGCTGACTGGCTTCTCCTTCGTCCCTCATCTTTCCCCGCGCGCGCGCCCTTGCCCCGATCCCGAGCGCCGGCGCGGGGAGGGGAAGGAGGAGGGGCAAAGGAGGAAGAAGGCAGCCAGCTGACTTCCTCCTCCTTCACCCCTCCTCCTCCCCCGCGGACACGCCGCGGCTCCAATCGTGAGCCGCGGTGCAGGGAGGGGAAGGAGGAAGGGTGAAGGAGGAGGAGCCAGCTCACTTCCTCCTCCCTGCCCCGCCTCCCCCTCCCCCCCCCGGCCGCCATTTTTTTTTAAAAATTGGATTTTTAAAAAAAAAATAAATATGGCGGCCGGGGGCATAGCGGGGGCCGTGCCCAACAGGCTGGGGGGCCGTGTACGGCCCCCGGGCCGCCAGTTGGACAGCCCTGTCATAGGCAATCCACAGGTGCATGGCAACAGTCAGCAGTTGTCTGTGACTTGTTAGCAGATTATTCCAAAAAGATTACATTAAAGGTTGCCACATTTGCAGTTCCAGCTCAAAAAATTCGAGCCAAAATACTAAACTCCACTACAGAAGTGAAAAAGAAAATGGAGATATATTGGGATGATGCGAATCAAACATTGTAATGGTTGTCATGTCACTACTGCTGTTTTTTTTAAGCCAGTATATGGAACATGTTTTAATGTTTATATTGGAAAGTGCGTGTTGTACTTTTAGAAGTTGTATATTTTATGCCATGGCCTATGGCTAGTACAATTAGCAATTCAAATGCAATCCACAGGATCCCCTGGGCCAGAGGTCCTCAAATTCAGACCTGCGTGTCTGGCCCTCCAAAGTTATTTAACCAGTCCCCGCCCTAAATTTTAGACATAGGGTCGCTCTAAGTCTGAAATGACTTGAAGGCGCACAACAACAATAATCCTAATTAACCTGACTATCTCAACAGCCAAAAAGCAGGGCCACATTTCCCAATGAAACACTGGTAAGTTTATGTTGGTTAAAATGGTTCTTTGTTTTTAATTTTGTATTGTTATTTCTTGTTTTTGGGAAAGGCGTACGGCAGGGTTGTTATACTCTCACCCAACCTATTCAACTTGTATGCAGATCACATCATGCGAGGTGCGGGGCTTTATGAATGCAATGCTAGATTTAAAATTTCTGGAAGAAACAGTAACAACCTTAGATATGCAGATGATATCACTTTGATGGCCGAAAGTGAGGAGGAGCTGAGGAGCCTTCTAATCAAGGTGAAAGAAGAAAGTGCAAAAGCTGGGTTGCAGTTAAACATTTTAAAAAAACCAAGATTATGGCAACCAGACTGATTGATAACTGGCAAATAGAGAAAATGTGGACGCAGTGACAGACTGTATTTCTAGGTGCAAAGATTACTGCAGACGCAGACTGCAGCCAGGAAATCAGAAGACACTTCTTGGGAGGAGAGCAATGTCTGATCTTGATAAAATAGTGAAGAGTAGAGACATCACACTGGCAACAAAGATCCACATAGTCAAAGCAATTGTATTTCCTGCAGTCACCTACGGATGTGAGAGCTAGACCACAGGGAAGGCTGAGCAAAGGAAGGTAGATGCTTTTGAACTGTGATGTTGGAGGAAATTTCTGAGAGTTCCTTGGACCGTGAGAAGATCCAACCAGTCCATACTTCAGGAAGTAAAGCCCGACTGCTCATTGGAGGGAAGGATAGTAGAGGCAAAGATGAAGTACTTTGGCCACATAATGAGAAGACAGGAAAGCTTAGAGAAGACAATGATGCTGGGGGAAATGGAAAGAAAAAGGAAGAGGGGCCGACCAAGAGCAAGATGGATGGATGGTATCCTTGAAGTGAATGGCTTGACTCTGAAGGAGCTGGGGGATGTGACGGCCGACAGGGAGCACTGGCGTGGGATGGTCCATGAGGTCATGAAGAGTCGGAAGCGACTGAACAAATGAACAGCAACAACAATTTATTGGGTTTTTTGCACTACAAATAAGAAATGTGTAGTTTGCATAGGAATTTGTTCATGTCCCCCCCCCCCCAAACTATTAACTCCCCATCCCCACAAACAATCTGAGGGACTATGAACCAGCAATCTGGTTAAAAGGTTTGAGGATCCCTGCCATAGGCAAAGAGTGGTTTTTGAAAGTGGAAAAACAATTGGCTCCACTTCACCCTAAATATACCTAGCTGTGGGAAAGTTAAATGACATCTCTGTGAAATTACACCTGCCAAGTGCTAAATGTTCATCTCCTGGAAAGCTCAGCCTTTTCTGTTCCTGAATACCTTTTGAATTGATGTCAGCTTTCACTGCCCTTGCCAAACCAACCACTGCCCCTCCTAAAAGGCCTCAATAGCGTACAACAGCTTCAGCAGTTTTCTGGGGTAAAGGGGTGGAATCTCTGTTTGCTCCCTGAGACAACAGATCCCGTGCCTGCTAATTGAAGATAAGCAAGCATGGATCTGAGACAGCATTACAATGGCTCATTCAGTCTTTTTTTTAAATGGTCTTTATTAAATTTTCAAAATAGTAGAAAATCAGAGTTCACATGATAGGCTCCATTGAGCTAAAAACAATACACTACAATGGAAAGAAAAAAGAGAAAAGGAAAACAATAAGTACAAGTAAAATTTAAAATTTTATTGTCCTTCTAAAGAAGAGGGAGTCTCGTGCAGTCTTGTGTCACTGAAAAATGGTTTGCCTGTAAATTTAAATCATATAGCTATAGTTTTTTCGGGCTATATGGCCATGTTCTAGAAGCATTCTCTCCTGACGTTTCGCCTGCATCTATGGCAGGCATCCTCAGAGGTTGTGAGGTCATATTTTTGATACTTTTGCAGTAATGCTGCTACTCTCCTAGAACTGAGTTGGAAAGAAACCAAAGAAAGTATTCTGATAATATATCTTAGCAATGGCTTTGCTGCATCTGAGTGACACAAAGGCAAAATAGATGGAAGGGCTGCTGCATTCGTCATGCAGTCAAATACAACAAATTCCAAAATGCACTTCATAATGATAACTTTACTATCTTAACTGATAGTACAAAATACATTATGTGTAAAATACATTACATATAATGTTTTCTGTATCTTTTATTGGCCTGATCACTGTGATATGTATTTTCCTATACAAGGGAAAACATTTTCTTCTCTTCCCCAGCATTTCTCTGTGCTACTTACACAGTGAAAAATAGCTTTATTTCCTGGACTTTGGTCAACAGGTCAGATTTGATTTAATTACGGTACCTTATTTCTCATTGATTTGCTTGAACAGTGCTTTGAAGGCTATTTGATGTGTGGCATTGGAAATTGTCTTTTTTTGCTATTTTCTGTAACTCACACAAATAGATTATTTGTGCCTGCACAGAGCATTGTTTAGGAATGTTTTAAAGTTATTAGTGTGTGTGTGTGTGTGTGTGTGTGTGTGTGTGTGTGGCAGTTTCCTGCAGTAATCCAAAGTCTAATAGTGGCAGCATACATCTTAAAGAAGTAATATCTTCAGTGTTACCTCAGTACACAAGCCTAAGTGTGAATCCAGTGCATTCTTGCCTAAGATACCCCAAGTAGGCCAAAAGCTTAATATTGCTTGTAAGTTTGGTGGTGGCCAGTGGTCTTTCAAGAGGTTTTCCGGCCAGAAGATTATTCCAGCTTTATCACAGTTTTGAGTTTGGGTTTTAAATACCCTGATAACCCTCATCCCTTTATAATTGGTATACAGTGGTGGGATCACAAAAATAAAAAAGATCCGCCCTGCCTAAGTCGTCTCTTTATACTGTGAAATCTCTTCCTCCAAATGTCAGAGTGAAAAATTTCTACAGGGAGGAAAAAGGCCTGAAACACATCTGTTTTCCTTAAATAGATATCCTTATTGGGTTCATGTGATTTATCCATGCATTACTTCAGCTGATGATCTGAGCTTGGGGGAAATGTGGTGAAAAACATGGCTCCATTATAAAGATTGGATTTAATAAGTCATTTCCTCAATCTCCCCCTCTCTCCCAGATACCGCATTTACAAATTGGTCATGAGTGGGTAGCAATCAACACTAAACCATTTTTCCACAACAGCTAATCCTTAGCACTACCTCCCCTTTCTCCCTTTAGATGAGTACAAATCAAATCAGCTGTACTTAGGAAGCTTCAAGGGCAGGCAACCTGGTGTTTGCTAGAGGTTTTAAAACTGCAACTCCCAGTCTAGCCTGACTAGGCTTTGTGGAAGTTACAGTTCAAAACATTTTTCTCCACCCTTGATCCTCATATGAAACAGAAATGAAGCTTAACGGCTGTCACATTTAGTCAAATGTATCCTTTGATTCCATTCATTCTAAAATTTAATTAAGTTCTTTGAGATAGGGATCTCATCTGTTTTTTGTGCCACAATTACTGATAGTTTGTTGTTGACATGTGCCTCCCAATCAACTCTACCTTATGGATACCCTACCCTAGAATTTGGTTGGTCAATTTATTTCTTTAGAACAGTGATTTTCAACCTTTTTTGAGCCACGGCACATTTTTTACATTTACAAAATTCTGGGGCACACCACCAACCAAAATGACACTCTAACACAGTAATACATATAGTTAATATGTTTTTTAATGTATTTATACACTCAGTGTGAAACCTGGGCCTGTTTCGATGAACACAACATAGATATCCTGGCAGGAATGGCAGAAAGACACACACGAAGGTCTTGCTCAACAGCTGTCAGTCTCTCTCTGTTTTTAGTTTTTATCGCAGTCAAGCTTGAGCAGCTCATTGCAAACAGATATGTGGTTGAAAACAGGAGCAATGTCAAAATATCTTTGCTGGCCAGAATGGGGAACTCCCTGGCAACAGATAACCAAAAACCGTCCAAAGGAAGATCAGCAAATTTTAGCTTTAAACTACGATCTTGTTTCAGTTAAATGAGTTCCTCTTGCTCCTTTAAAGTCTAACTTTGGTTACTTAGCCTGAGCAAATCCAAGATGGCATGACCATAGCACTCTCGCATCACTTCTTAGGTGACGTGAGAGTGCTATGGTTCCATTTCTTAAAGGGACAGATGCGCCTTATAGTTTATATATGAATGAAGTTCGAAAATAATTTCCCACGGCACACCTGATGCTATCTCACAGCACACTAGTGTTCCGCGGCACACTGGTTGAAAATCACTGCTTTAGAGGGTGTTTGGCATGACCTTTCTGTGAAGCTCTGAGAGGGCTGTGACTGACTCAAGGTCACTGAATGGGTTTCTATGTCTGTGTTGGGGATTCAAAGCCTGGTGTTTCAGAGCTCTTCCTTCCTACTCAAATGACTATGCCACACTTGCTCTCACTAACACTTACTGAAGATACTATAGAATAAAAGTGCCCATGGTTTAGAAGTCCAGACTGAGAAGTGTCTTTGGGACCTTCCACACAGCCCTATATCCCAGAATATCAAGGCAGAAAATCCCACATTATCTGACTCAGTGTGGACTCAGATAACCCAGGGCCCGTCCAGACAGTACCTTTATCCCAGGAGCTTCCACAGCAAACAGGAGGATGGCCAGATGCCGTTCCCTATAAATGCAGAAGCAATTGCTACAAAAGGCAAAAACCATGAGATTTCCAGGCATGGGAATATTGCGGTTTTGAGACAAATATGCAGATCTTCACATGTCTGTATGTCTCTGCAATCAGAAATCATGGGATTTTTTATTTGAGTTTGTTCCTGGATTTTAGATGTTTGTTCCTAATTGGTTGGTTCCTAACAAGAAGGTGACAGTTGAGTTGAATGTGAAAACTTTGTTTGGGAGGCAGATACTTCATGAAACATCTGGAGGGCATAGTTTCTCTGACCCGGACAAAGAACTGATTTTTTTCAGTAATTCTCATATCCACATCTTGAGTTTGTTTTTAAAAAAACTGCCGAAGTTTCTGGTGGAAGTCCTGTGGCGGCCACCTTGGAAGCCTCCAAATCACACAGCAAAGCATCAAGACTGGACAACGGAGGCAGAAATCCTGGGACCAACAGGTCTGTATGTAGACCTCTTCTGAAGTCCTGAGATTTTTTGCCCCTGTTTTAAAACCGAGATTTAGTGCTGTCTGGAAGCGCCCTCAATTCAAAGCAGGTATTGTGGGATTTTCTGCCTTGATATTCTGAGATATAGGGCTGCGTGAAAGGGCCCATTGTCTACCTCCATGTGAATACCTGCATATGCAAGTAGTTGACCCACAATTAAGCTTTGACCAAAATATTAATGTAATATCCAGTGGTCCATTTTGTGTAATCCCCCGAAAACGGACTAGAGAGGAGGGAACCAAAAAGCTTGGCAAAATGAATCAAGAGAGTCAGATTTATTATGTTGAATTAGTTGAGAGTCTTATGGGATATTCATTGAAAAACAATAGCAAAATCTGCTGCAGGATGAAGTTTGTGCAGCTTAATACCCTTTTGTCATGTTTTTATGACAGAACCCATTAGGAAATGACATTTATAACCCAGGAACAAAAATCATGTTACATGGCAATATCAATTTAATTTGAATCCTTTCATTTTGAAAGGAAAGACTGGCAGGCCACTATTTGTATTAATTCCCTTGGACTTAAACTGAAAGAAACAGTGCGAACATTGGCCCCATCTACACTGCTTTATGATGCAATTTGAAACTGCATTAAATGGCAGGAGAAATGGGACAGCCGAAGGGGAGGGGTGTCTCCTTCTGTAGATAGGAGCCCCTCGTCTATGGAGACTGAGAATGAGGCCCGTTCCATACAGCTGAATAAAATCTCACATTTTCTGCTTTGAACTGGACTGTATGGCAGTGTGGACTCAGGGCCCTTCCAAACAGCCCTATAGCCCAGAATATTCTGGGATATTGGGCTATTTATTTATTTATTTATTCTTTCGGCTTCTAGACCGCTCCCTCTAGAAGCTTGGAGCGGTTTACAACAGGTAAAAAACATGCGTAGAACTGACATTATAGAACAATGGTGTAAAAGCAGATAAGCAATGATTTAATCTAAAACATTACTAGCGCTAAAATAATTCTAAAAGTAAGCTAAACTATACAGAAAGCATAACAGTTACTCAACTGGAAAAGCCAGGCGAAAAAGAGCCGTCTTGCAAGCTGGGCGAAAAAAGGACAGTTCCCTGATACCTCTGACTTCCTCAGGTAGGGCATTCCATAAGGTTGGTGCCACCACCGAGAATGCTCTTTGTCTTGTTGAGGACAGGTGGAGTTGCCGGATGGAGGGGACGTTGAAAAGATTTTGTACACCAGAGTGTAGTGATCTCTGGGGACAATATGGTGAAAGGCGGTCCCTCAAGTACACTGGCCCAAGACCATACAAGGCCTTAAAGGTTAACACCAATACCTTGAAGGAGATCCGGTGCTCAATGGGCAGCCAGTGCAGTTGCCGCAATATTGGTGTAATATGGCATCTCGCCGGTGCCCTGGTGAGAAGGCGTGCCGCGGCATTCTGCACTAACTTGAGCTTCCGAATCATCCCCAAGGGTAGGCCGATGTAAAGGGCGTTACAGTAATCCAGTCTCGAGATGACTGTCACCTGGATCACCGTGGCCAGGTCATTCACTGAGAGGTAGGGTGCCAGCCGCCTAGCCTGGCGCAGATGGAAAAATGCGACTTTGCAGGCCGTGGAGACCCGAGTCTCCATGGACAGCAGTGGATCCAATTGGACTCCCAAGCTCTTTACTAGCGATGACGGGCATAGAGCCTCGCCATCCAGTGTAGGCAACTGGCACTTCCCCCCACCCGGATGGTCCAGCCGCAAGATCTCCGTCTTCGAGGGATTCACCTTCAATCGGCTGGATCGTAGCCATCCAGTCACGGCTTCAAGGCATAGATGGAAAGAATCGGGTACGGAATCTGGCCGGCCCTCCATCCTCAGCACCAGCTGGGTGTCATCAGCGTACTGGTGACACTCCAGCCCAAAAGCTGCGCACCAACTGGGCCAGGGACGCATGTAGATGTTAAATAATAGAGGGGAAAGGATCGCTCCCTGGGGACCCCACAATGTAATGGGCGTCTCCCAGAGACGACCCCCCCCCTCGCCACCCGCTGTCCCCGATCCCGAAGAAAGGAGGAGACCCATTTAAGGGCCGTCTCCCTCACTCCTGAAGCAGTTAAGCGGTGGATCAGCAATGCGTGGTCTTCTACAGTATCAAAAGCTGCCGTGAGATCTAATAACACGAGCAGCGCTATGTGGAAGAGCCCTCAGATAACCCAGTTCAAAGCAGATAGTGTGGGATTTTCTGCCTTGATATTCTACGGGCCCTGCTTCCACACAGCCCTATAGCCCAGAATATCAAGGCAGAAAATCCCACAGTATCTGAGTGCAATCAAAGTAGATATTGTGGGATTTTTTTGCCTTGATATTCTGGGATATAGGGCTGTGTGGAAGCAGGGCCCTGGGTTGTCTGGCTGTGTGGAAGGGCCCTGAGCTCCCAATCTACCAATCAGTGGGTCAAAGCATTCCTGGGAAGAGTGTGGACCAGACCTAGGCAACTTACGGCCCACGGGCCGCATGCGGCCAGCCAGGCGATTCTGACCGGCCCGCAAATCCCGGAAAGGAAAGCCCTCCCTCCCTCAAGGCTTCGCTCCGAAAGGCAGATTCTGCCCGGAGACCGGTGACGCCAGAGAGGGAGGTGAACTCCCATTGGCAGATCCCGGGTGTTATGGGGAAAAAGGGAGGGAGGGGAGTGTCTCCGTTGCTGTCCCTCTCTACGGCTCAAGATGAACTCCCGCCTGACCACTTCTCTCCTTCCCTCCCTCCCTCTCTCTTTTTGTCTCGGAGGTGAGGGTGACCTGCCTGCTCTTTGGCCAAGGTGCGAGCGTGCGCGCTAACCAACTGGCGCACGCACCGCACCGCCACGCACACTCCCACTCTGAGGGTCTCCTGGAGAAGACTGCCATGGAGGAGGAGGAGGAAGTTTCCTATGGAGGCGGGGGAGGATCAGGAGAGGAGAGGCCGGGCGACGGAGGAAGTGTGAGGAAGAGGAGGGAGAGGTGGAAGGCAGGTTGGGGCCTGTGGGTGGGTATGTATTCCCTGATATTATGTATGCCATTTTTAACCATGGTTTTCCATTGCTCACTGTTGGTTATGCATTTATCCTCTAGTTTGGAAGCTTCAAAAAATCTTTGTGGCACAATACTACCCATGAGGAGCGTCCCAAACATTTTGTTAACCATTGTTTTGTAAAAAATTTAGTGAATAAATGTCATTTTCCCTACGACAACCTCTCTTTTCATTGCTCATAACATATACTCTTATCAGTCTTACTAATATATCAAAATGCAATTTAGTGCCCTTTTTATTATTATTAAAGAAATTCAGATGATATTATGTAGAACAGTGTTTCCCAATCAGTGTGCCGGGGCACACTAGTGTGTTGTGAGCGATCATGTGCCGTTGTGGAACCTCCAGGAGGAGGAGGAGAGTCTAGTGTGTTGAAGTATAAAAGCCTAAGAAACCTACCACGATGGCACAAAATTACAAACACCCCCTCCCACCAGTTGTCTACTTGGCCCTCATGCATTGGGAAGGCCCGCTCCCTTTTCCCAAGTAGAGACCTCCTCTTGCCTCCCTGGGGGTTCTGTGTGGGAAGTTTGGCCCAGTTCTATCATTGGTGGGGTTCAGAATGCTCTTTGATTGTGTGGGAACTATAAATCCCAGCAACTACAACTCCCAAATGTCAAGGTATATTTCCCCTGAACTCCATCTGCAGTCATATTTGGGCATATTGAGTATTCATGCCAAGTTTGGTCCTGATCCAACATTGTTTGAGTCCACAGTGCTCTCTGGATATAGGTGAACTACAACTCCAAAACTCAAGGTCATCATGCCAAACCAAACTCTTATAGCAGTTTTTTCTCTTGGTTATGGGAGTTCTGTGTTGAGCAAGTTTGTGTCTTTCTGCCATTCCTGCCAGGATATCTATGTTGAGTTCATCGAAACAGGCCCAGGTTTCACACTGACTGTATAAATACATTTTAAAAACATATTAACTATATGTATTGCTGTGTTAGAGTGTCATTTTGTGTCATTTTGGTTGGTGGTGTGCCCCAGGATTTTGCAAATGTAAAAAGTGTGCCGCGGCTCCAAAAAGGTTGGGAAACACTGAGAATATAGTTCAGCCTTTAGGTGCGTCCTTCCATCATATTTTGTGGCTCTCGTGTGGCCCCTTGGAAAAAAATAATTGCCCACCCCTGGTGTGGACAATGCCTGGAGCAATCCCACTCCTGGCCTGCAGGGGGCGCGGCGCCCTGCCAAGGAGCGGAGCCGCGTAGTCCCCACCTTCCCCCGTGGCCCCGCCCAGGAGAGCCCCTCCCTCCCTGGCTGTGGGAGAAAGGAGGAGGGGCGGGGCCTGCAGGGAGGGAGGGAGGGAGGGAGGGAGGGAGCTGGGCGGCGAGGAAGCGCGAGCGAGCGGAGAGGGCGGCAGGGATGTTGCTGCCGGCGGCGGCGCGGGCGGACTACCTGGCGCCTTGGTGGGCCACCTGGCTGCACGGCCTGCCCCACCTCAGCCTGAGCCTGCAGCCCGTGCCCAGCGCCTTCCGGCCCAGGGATGCCGACTACCAGCAGGTGCGCTCCCCCTTCTCCCTCCCTCTCTCCCCTACATTGCAGCCCCCTCCATCGCCCACCTATCCACCCGCCCGCCCTGCCTGCCTCCTCCTCCGTGCCCCACATCGCCCTCCCTCCTTTTAAGGGGAATACTCACTCCCCCCGCCTTCCACATCTGGGGGTGAATCCACATTGCAGAATGAATGCAACGTGACACCGCTGTGGCTCCGCGCGATGGAATCCTGGGAGCTGTAGTTCTGCTTTGGCTTGAGACTGAGCGCTGGGCTGGGGGAGGTGTCCCAAGCACTGGGCGCACTTGCAAAACCTCAAGTCCCATCATTCCATCGCCCTGAGCCATGGCAACCTTCATCCTAAGAGGAGCCACGACCCCGGGCACGGGCCGGCTTGGACCCTCCCTCCCTCCCTCCCTCCCTGCCTCCGGGGAAAGGAAAGGGCCAGGTGTTTTGGGGCTGAAGCCCAAACACCTGCAGGGAGGGAGGGAGGGGGCCCAGGCTGGCCCATGCCTCTCCTTAGGATCAGGCATGTAGCCAGGGGCTAAGGGGCTTCACCCCCCGAAATTCTCAGGGTGGTCCACGAAAAGGCCTTACTGGTACATTATTTAAACTGTTATGTGCATTTATATCATGATCTGATCACCATGCTCATTATATCCCACATTAATGGGGTTATTGGGATAACAATACAAAAGGTTTGCTAGGGTAGACCCTCTTCCACCCAGTCTCCAGAATCTCAGCCCCCTGAACCAAACTCATTCCCAACAGCCCCGGTTGAGCGGGGAAAGGAAATCGAGGCTGCCTATGGCCCTGCTTAGGAGGGAGGGCCCAGGCTTGCCATGGCTCTTAGGATGGTTGCCATGGCTCAGGGCGATGGAATGATGGGACTTGAGGTTTTGCAAGACCGTGAGCTGCCTCTGCCAAAGAGTGCTGGTGCCTCTAGAGCAGGCCTGGGCAAACTTGGGTCCTCCAGGTGTTTTGGACTTCAACTCCCACAATTCCTAACAGCCTACCGGCTGTTAGGAATTGTGGGAGTTGAAGTCCAAAACACCTGGAGGACCCAAGTTTGCCCAGGCCTGCTCTAGACTTGGGAGATGCCACAGAGGCCATCTATCCCCAACAACAACAACAACCTCCCCGAGGGGACTCAGAGCGGTTTCCAAGTATCTATTTATTGATTTCAGATAGTTGTGCCCCACCCTTCTCACCCCCTGGGGGGGGGGGGTACTCAAGGCGGCTTGCAGCCGGCACATATTCAATACCCACACATAAAATACAATAAGATACACATCGAAATCAATAATTAAATAGTTAAAACATTAAATTAATACAGTAAAGTTTATTAAAAAGGGGGCCAGTCTGGTGGCCGTCGTCCCCTCGAGTTCTGTAATTGCCGTCTCCATTAAGCTTGTCCATAAACCATTTTCATCATTGTCATCGTCAATTCTGCAAGATTACCCAAAGGCCTGGTCCCACATCCACGTTTTTAATCTCTATATATAAAGGAGACGCGGTCGTGCAAAGAAGGATATAGACAAAGAAACTATAAGTCGCAGAAGCACCAAACTTGGCAGCCTACTGGACCATTACACTCGCTACAGACAACAGCAAAAAAACCGGACCTACACTCCCAGCACCCCAAAAACGATCCCCAAAAATTGCCACCGGAACTCCCAACCCTGGCCACTTGGCTGCCAGCGCGAACGTTAGAACGTTCGCACATGGCAGCCAGAGCGCCTCCTCCGCCTCCTCAGGAAGAGCGGCGGGGGACCTGGAAGGAGGAGGGAAACCCCTCCCCTCCTCCCCAGCCCCTCCCACCTCCCTTCCGCACCCCCTGCCACCGCGACACTCCCCCTCCCAAGCCCCTCCCCCCTCCCGGGCTCCCGCCTGGTTCCAAAGCCTGGCGGGGGGGGCCAGAGGCGGGACACCCCCCCTCCCAAGCCCCTCCCCTCCTCCCGGGCTCCCGCCTCCCGCCCGGTTCCAAAGCCTGGCGGGCGGGGCCAGGAGGCGGGACACTCCCCCTCCCAAGCCCCTCCCTCCTCCCGGGCTCCCGCCTCCCGCCCGGTTCCAAAGCCTGGCGGGGGGGGCCAGGAGGCGGGACACTCCCCCTCCCAAGCCCCTCCCTCCTCCCGGGCTCCCGCCTTCCAGCTGCTTCCCGGACCTGGGCGCCGCTCCTGGATCCGGGTCGCACGGCCGACGCCGTGGCCGCCTCCTCTGCTGCCTCCTCAGCCTCCTCCGCCGTCTCGCAGCTGTTCCCGGACTCGGCCCGCATGGGCGGCACCGTGGCCGCCTGGAAAGCGGACGAGGAGGCGGCCACGACACCGCCGCCACCCGGGTCCAGGAGTGGCGCCCGGGTCTGGGCGGCTGGAAGGTGACGGAGAGGCCAAGAAGCCAGCAGGAGGCGGGAATGCTGCCGTCCACGCATCCTGGGTCAGGAGGCGGCGGCACTACACTTCCCAAGAAAGCTCCGCCAGACAGGAAGTGACCGTGCGGGGGCCTTCTGGAAGTGTAGTCCCGTGGAGGACTTCCGGCCGGGAGGCGGGACTTCCCTCACTGGCGCCTGCTTTGGCGCATCCTTGCCCTCTTCTGCCGCCTCCCTGCTGCTCCTGGACCTGGGCCGGCGAAACAGCTGACCGGGTCTAGGCGGGTCCTAGGGCGGCTACGAGGGCGGCGGAGGCCTATGAGGCGGCAGAGGAGGCGGCCCACGACGCCGCCCACCCGGCCCACCTCAACAGCCGCCTGAGCAGCGGAAGACCCCCTTCCCACGACGAGGAGAGAACACAGAAAATAAAAAAGTAAAGGAACGAAAGAAAGAATAGAAGGATGGAAGGGGAGAAGAAAGGAAGAAAAAGGAAGGAAAGAGGGAAGAAGGAGAGAGAGAGAAAACAGTTAATTTCTTTCTAAAGGAAAGGAGGGATGAAGATGAGCTAATTTCCCCAGGGAGTGAATTCCTCAGGCAGGGGGCACCACCGAGAAGGCCCTGTTCCTCGTCCCCGCCAACTGTGTTTGTGATGGGGGGGGGAGAGGGTGCGAGGAGGGCCTCTTCAGAAAATCTTAAACTCCTAGGTGGGACATAGAAGGAGATACGTTCAGAAAGGTATGCCGGGCCGGAAGTAACATCATCAATAAGTACAGAGTAAACAACATAAACATAAAATTAACAAGACAATGTAAGCATAAAAAAACACAATAGCACATATATATTTAAAATAATCCTGCCTGTTCAAGGCAATTTAAAAGGCCAGGCCGAGGCTAGTGCAATTTGTAGAGGGCCCGGGAAATTAGGTGCGATGCTATAGCAGGCAACATCAATAGGTACAGTCTATGGCTGTTCATTTCCGGGGCCTAATAGGAGGAAGTGGCCTGGGTAATTGGTAGAAAAAGATATGGCCATATTCTGCAGTATCTGGGGCTGAGCTAGAACTAGTCCTTCTATAGATCGCTTTTTTCACCCCGGGGGGGGGGGGGGACTCAAAACGGTTTACACAGAAATAGTGGCAAAATTCAATGCCTTACAAAAGTACACCAAATTACAATCAGATGCAGATGCATGCTGGGGCTTTGCTCTCAAGGGGGTCTCCTTGGCCTTAAGGCAGAGTGAGCTTCTGTGACTCAGCACTTCATCTACCCCAGGCCTGGGCAAGCTTGGGCCCTCCAGATGTTTTGGACTTCAAGTCCCACCATTCCTAACAGCCTTATCCCCCTCTTTCCTTTTCTTTCCGCTTATGCAGCTGAGAAAGAAAAGGAAAAGGCCTGAGGCTGATAGGGATTGTGGGAGTTGAAGTCCAAAACACCTGGAGGGCCAAAGTTTGCCCATTCCAGATCTATCCCATGGCCTGTTTGGGATTTCCATATCCTCCTCCGCACCCCAACAGTAGAGGGGTCTTCCATCAGAACAAGGGGTCCAAACTACATCTCCCTCATTGTTTCCGGTCTCCCTAGAATAGATGCAGCTTGACTCCAGTTTAACTGCCATAGCTCAATGCGATGGGATACTGGGAGTTGTAGTTTGGTGGAATATTCACACTTTTGGCCAGAAAATGCTGAAGACCAAGGATTCCGTAGCATTGAGTCATGGCAGCTGAAGTGGTGTCACATTGTATTCATTCTACAGTGTAGGTCAAGGTTTCCCCAACTCTGATCTTCCATGTTGTTTTGGACTTCAGCTCCCATAATCCCTGGTCATTAGCCAAAGCAACACAGGTATCTAGGAGTTGAAGTCCAAAACACCTGGAGGAGTCGAGTTTGGGAGTCTCTGAAGATGTCTGCTAGGGCTTTGCTTTCAAGGAGGCCTCCAAGTGCAGCAAGCCAGCAATAGCTTTGCACTTCTAGGGAGCTGGTGAGGACACCACCACACTGCCTATTTGGCCTTTCTGTGTCATCCTCTTACTTGTTTCAGAATGAATGGTTTCTTACATTCCTCCTTTGTTTCTTCCACTCCCCACACATGATGGGTGCCTTCTGGTTGCAGCATCCTGGAGTATTGAAGCCCTCATGGTGTGCCCCCTCCTCCTCATGAATTTCCTTGAGGATGCCCATGCTAGTTAGTCCAATCTCCCCTAGTGCTGCTGTGCCATCCAACCCACCACAACACATCCCTTGTTTAAGTTGATCCTCTTTCCTGACACCAGTGAGGCATCCCCGCTCTCCAGTAGTTCATGCTCAGAGTTAGGGTACTGTGGGGCCCAGTATTCATGGTAGGCATTTGTTTGATCCTTCGCATCAATCTTGATCTCTGCAGCGTTGCTTGAATTGGAGATTAAAATGGGCAGAACTTTATCATCTATATAACACAATGCAACAACAAAAAAGTTCTTGGATGTTTTGGTTTTTATGCCTTTTCCTGGGGTTATTTAGGGTCCTGGTTCAGGAAATTGCATTGGATAGACCGCATTAGCTCTAGTTTCTTAGGTATGGGCAAGCAGAGGGCAACTGGTAGATGGTATATATTACATATCTGAAAAACTAGAGCTGATGGGGGGAAATCGGTGCCGTTTTTGGAATTAGCAGGTCATACCCAGAAATGGGGCTAACATTTGTGTCACCAACATGTGTGTTGACCAGTGTAATCAGTATCTTAAAAACATGGCATTTTGGTAAGATGACTTTATGGAGCCCTGGGAAGGTTATATGTCAGCTTTTAAAAAAATCAGTGTGAAGGCAGCTATTTTTTCCATCGGTTTTCTGAAACTTGACTCCTACCTTCATGAACCCTGTCTCACCTCAATGCCACAAAAGAAATACCGGGAAGTTCTTCCTCTTATCTGCCTGTGAGATAGGCTAAGACTTATCTGTGGTTCAGATAACTCGAGCCTGTATCTGTTCTCAAATTCCCTATATATTTGCTTAGTGCTGTAAACCTCTGTGAGCATTGATTCCATCAAACTCAGTTGGTTAGCCGCATTTTCAGAAATGTCATTGGCCGTTAAAGAAATGCAGCATGGTTCCCGAACTTTGTGTGTATTCCAGGAACCACAGATAACAGCAAACCCTTTTAAAATGAAGGACTCCTGGCTTAAGAATATGCTAGAGACCTAGAAAATGCCTAGAGAGGACACAAATAATTGAAACCAAGAATCCTGGTGCTGCAGTTTTAGCGATCATGCTGCATATCATCTTTTCTGTTCTGTGCATCTGCTTTCCTGTGCTGGTTGCTTCTGGAAAGCTCTTTTTCTGTGTTTCAGGATTGGGTACTATTCTGGAGGAGGAATATTGGGTAGACCGCACCCGAAGAACTAGATGTAGGGTGTATCTAAACCAGACCTGGCAATTACTGGCCCTCCAGGTGTTTTGGACTTCAAATCCCAGAAATCCTAACAGCTGGTAAACTGGCTAGGATTTCTGGGATTTGAAGTCCAAAACACCTGGAGGGCCGGAAATTGCCCAGGTCTGATCTAAACAGTATAGAACTAAGGCAGTTCACTTTAACTGCTGAGGCATGTTATCTCTACAAAAACTTGTGCCAACAACTTCATTCTCTCAGTTAGTCTCTAAGGCACCACAAGAGCCCTTTGCATACTGTTTGCCCAACTCCAAAGACTTTGTAGAACCAAATAAATGGGGGAGGACAAAATGTTTCTTGTGCCTTTTGTTGTTATTAAGAATATAATACTTATTTCAGGTGGTTACATACTAGTTCGGCAAAGGAAAGGGAGAGCACAGAATGTAGAAAGAGGCTATAGAAAGGGGCTGTAGAAAGGATGGGCAGGAGGGACAGCAGCTTTGCATCATGAGCCTTCTCCTAAACCTTAGATCTACTTACAGCTTTGTCAGTGTGGATCTTTCTGTGGTCTGACCTAATTTAGGAGTGCTTGTGTATACAGTTGTATGATTCTGTGGGCAGGAAGTTGTATATGTTTTATGCAATACAGTTGTATACGCTAGTTCTCGTAAGAACCCAACATTCATTCTAGGAATCTAGAAGATGTAATGTGTTTGACATTGCAGACATTCACATATATAGAACCACAAATGGTTGTGAAGACAGAAGGTATTTTCAGGCTGTATGGCCATGTTCTAAAAGCATTCTCTCCTGACGTTTCCCCTGCATCTATGGCAGGCATTCTCAGACCTGCATCTATATGCAGGCAAAACGTCAAGTGAGAATGCTTCTAGAACATGGCCATATAGCCCGAAAAATCTACAACAGCCCAGAGAGGAGATGCTTATCATATAATATAGATGAATTAGTTTAATCCTTAATATCATTTCAGAAGCGCATGACTGTTCTTGTATAGTTTGCTACTGTATTTTTGTGTCTTTTGCACTTGAATTCACCCAGGAAATACAGTGCATATGTTGTAATGTAGAAGATGACCATAAACTAACTTCCAGTAAACAGAGAGTAAATGGTTGTAGTAAGGACTATTCCTCTCCAAGATTAGTTGGATTCATGCTACCTTAACTGCGGCAGGAGATTTGTTGAGTCATCCATTTGGAAGTGAACTTGGAGTTATTTAGTCCAGTCACTTGCTTATGCAGGGTCTGCAGTGCATGAAGTAGGCATAATGCCATTGCCAAATGTCTTCACAACCTTGGCTGAAATGTCTCTAGGAAAGGAAAGCCTTCCAAACAGTCTCTATCCATGTTGAGCAACTTTCACGATTATACCCATGTATAAGTCTAGAAATTTTACTCCAAAAATAACTAAAATAAACCTCTCCAGTTCAATTTATCCATGGATTAATGTATCTTAACCCTTATCAAGAAGAAGAAGAACCGTGACCACCTCTGAGTAGAGTAGCAAAAGGCAAGAGCTTAGTCCATTCTGGGAGAACCTAAAAGAAGCACCAACACCCTCTACTCTCTCCTTCCTGGCTGCATTTCTGGCCCTTGATAATGGCAATGTGGAGAAATGGCAGTGGTGGCCATGGGTGGTTGACCTCCAGATTTGGCATTGCTACTTTCCCTCTGCAGATTGATCCTCAACATGTCCACAGGCCATATCAAAATTTGCCGTTTTGCCCCCAAAGCCTGCTGTCAACTTAGACATGAGACCGGCTTATACATGAGCATATCCAAAGCATACTTATGAGCTTAGCCAAAATCTGTTTCCTGAAATTTCTACCATTTGTTTTTCTGCCCTCCAAAGTGGCCTGCCTTGTCGTCTGTGCAACAGCCCTTTAGATGTTTGAAGGCTGCTATACACTTTATCATCTCTCAGCTAAATATATCAACTTTTTCAATCCTCACTTATTGGACTTGGATTCCAGACATTTCTCATGTTCTAGTTTTGTCTGTTTTTAAAATGTGGCACCTAGAACTAGATTTGGTACTCCCCATACAGTCTGGCCAGTGCGAACTAGAGAGAAAGTAATGCCATTTGTCACTTGGACACCGTTTCTATTGGTGCAATTTGAGATTCAGTTTATTTTTTACCATCTGTATTGTACTAGAGCAGGGGTTCTCAAACCTTTTCAACCATGGAGCCCTTTTTGAAGCAAAAGTTTATCGTGGAGACCCAAGAAATGTGTGTGTGTGTGTGTGTGTGTGTGTATTCAGACATGGGTAAACTTTTTGATGCATTGAGTTTTAAAATTTGATAGATGGGTTGTGCCAGTAGTAGATGGATGGAGAGTGTTTGTGCAAACTAATTGAAAAAAAACACAAACAAATTCCAATGCACATTGCACATATCTCATTTTTAATGCCAAAAAAAGAAAGAACCATACAATATTTAAAATGAAGAATAATTTTAACTAACATAGACTTAACACTACTTAACAGTATTTCAATGGAAGATTTCAGGGGCCATCCAGTCCAAGCTCCTTCTGCCATGCAGGAAAAGCACAAAACACCCCCTGAGCAGTGAGATGAAAATAGGGTTTTGGAAGCAAGGAAGGTGAAGGGGAAATGCTTTCAGGGGCAAGAAGTGAGAAGAGCAAGGAAGTGGAAGGAAAGCCTGGAGATAGAGGAGGTGGAGGGAGCAGGAGTAAGAGGGAACTGGAGAGTCCCTCTGTATGCTTTGCGGAGCCCCCAGAGACTCCACTGTACTAGAGATTCAGTGTTCTCAGCAAGGACACCTGGTATGTTTTTGTCCTTCATACCATGCTTTTTCTTTTGATGACAACATTATCATTGTTATTTTGCTGTTGGTTTGTATCTCAATACAAACTTTATATTTAGCTCTTGAATGTGAACTTTCTGATTAACTCACCAGTGGAGCTATCAAGATCTCTTTGAATTTTGATTCTGTACACTTTGATGTTTGCTAATCCCTCCCAGCTTTATTGTGGCTGAAAATATGATAAGCATCTCCTCTCTGCCTTCAGCCAAGTCATTTGTAAAATGTTGGAGCCGCAGCTGGCCAAAGCGAGAGCCCTGTGGCGCTTCATTTTGAGAGTTCCCTCTAGCTTGATACAGAGCCATTAATGAACACTTGCTGGTTGTAGTTGTTCAACCAGCCATAGATCTGCCTAATAGTATCATTACACCCTTGGGAAACTTTTGTCAAATAGTTGCTAATATCAAGATGTATTAAGTTAGGGATGAGAATCTGTAACTTTCCAGATGTTGCTCTGCAGCTTCCGTTATCTCTTGGCATGAGTTGTCCTGACTAACGCTGATGGGCATTGTAGTCCAACAACATCTAGATGGCCACATGTTCCTTAGCTCTAAATTAAATTGAGAATAGTATTTCCATGATTTTGTTACAAGCTATCAGAGAAAGTAGCTGTGGTGGGGGACAGGTAGATTAACCTAGAACAATATATTCTTTATAAACCATGGCGTATCCTTGTATTATTTTAATTAGATTTATTTGTTCATTTTAGGAGCACTTTGGAGATGAGAGGCAATGCAGTATTGCTTTGAATAAACAAGTAGTCCATACTTTGCTGAATCTACCCTTTTATATTTCATTTTATTCATTCTACGAAAACTAATCATGGCTTTCAAATAGAAGGGTATACGCTGCAGGAAGAAACCAAACAGGAAATCATTTGTTTCTCGATGCCCACATGTATTTTGAAGGAGAAAGTGCAAATCTGTACAGTCAGCCTTCTGTATCCACAATTCTACATCGACAGGTTCAACCATCTACAGCTTGAAAATATGTTTCCAAAACGTCTCCAAAAAGGAGATGTTGATTTTGCCATTTTATATAAAGGTTTTAGTTTTAAATAAAGGGCCTGAGCAGCCATGGATTTAGATGTTTATTATATGGATTGGTAATGATGTGTGTGTGTGTCCTGAAACTCAATCCAAGTGAATACACTGCCTTTCTTGACTGACACAGTATGGGCAAGACGTTACATCGTTCCAACATAACATAAATATTTTGTGATATGGTTACATTACACAGCCCTTCATTCGATACCAGTGCAATGCAATGTTTGTGAATCAGTGGTCAGTGTGGATGATCAATGCAGCGGTCAATGCACAACTACAGCACATAATGTGCAAAGCCATGCAGTCCCCTTTGAATATTGTTTGCCCAGATGTAAGGGTGGGTGTCTACTTTCGCTTGTTGAACAGCACAAAAGTAGGCTGCAACCCTCTGCCCAAGAGCTGATTGTGTTTTTCTTGTGGTCCTGCTATAATTAAGTTTTTATTCCACATGCAGTTCAAAATGTACTTCCATGCTTCAAAAATTTGGCTGCTGTTGTTTTGCCTGTTTGTGGGTGAAAGCTTTCCAATTATGTTAGAAGGCATGCTGAATCCAAAGTGGGCTAATTGAATCCAGGATTTCAAGTAATTCCCCCATGTGGTTGAGACATGTTCATGTCTACTACGCCAAGAGCTAGCACTGCAGTCGGCCAAAGTGGGTAATGGTATTGACAGATCTGTAGGGGAAAACATTGGAGTGGTGGGGAAAATCACTTAACGGGGCATAATTGAGGCCAATCTTTCGATGTTTGCCTGGAAGGCAAATTGATGGAGTTTGGGTTCACGGAGAGAAATACTGATATTATTTAGTCTGTTGTGTTTTGTATAATATAGACTGTGGATTCTCTGGCAGCTGTTATAAAGGTAAGGTTGCTAAACACATTGGGGCTAAAGCAAAATTTTAATATGAACTCCCTGCTACAATTTAATTGTATCAAAAGCATTGGTTCAGGGAATTTCACGCAGTCTTGTGCAATTTGTGCCCCCTGTTTGCATCACTCTCTCTTGCTTAATTGCTGCCAAGCCAACTTTGACTTATGGCAAACTTTTGGATGAGAGATATAAAATCGCTCTATTATCAACATCCCTGCTCAGATATTTCAAACTTGGTTGCGTCTATACACCTATAGTGGTGTCCTACTTTTTTCCTACTAGCTTCTACTTTACCAAGTGTTATTGGTTTTTACTAGTGAATCATGTCTTCTCACAATATGTCCTAAGTATAACCGTTTCAATTCGGTCATTTTATCTGCCAGAGAGAGTTTGAGTTTGATTTGCTCTAGGACCCATTTATTTTTTTTTTGTCTTTCTGGCACTCAATTGCCTCTGCAGAACTCTTTTCCAGCGTCACATTCCAAATGAGTCAATTTTCTTTCTATCAGTTTTTTCACTATCCAGTTTTCACAACCATACATAGATTCAGAAACACTTTCTCTTACATTGACTGAAAAGCTAATCCAGGAGGTGAGACTCTATGGAGCAGCATCAGACGTGGCAAAAGAATCTGCAGCTGGATGAAGAAATTGGCAAGCAACCTGCAAGGCCTGTTTCCAATTGCATGCCGACAAATGCATAGCTTCTGTTGCTTTGCAGCAAGTGATACTGCTAGATAGCAGACTGAGCAAATCATAGCTAGGTAGCACTGAGGGTAGCAGACACAGTATTTGTAGTAAGCACATCTGATCTAAGATAAGTCTGTTGAGTCCAAAAAGAAATACAACCCTTTCCTTTATTTCATATTGCTCACAGGAGCACTGCTAGTTTGTTGTTCTGAGTAAATGGTTGGCAGCCAGTAGTAAGTCATATGTTTATGTGGACTGAAGCTTGCTTCAATGGGTTGAATTATTTATCAGTTCTCCTGGGAGGAATGTTTGTAAGGATGTTCAGTTTTGCATCAAATTACAATGTACAGTTGTGTTGATTTTTATTTTAAGTTTATGCCTCCATTGACCTACTCTTGCAAAATTTCTTGGGAAGTAGTCTTTACAATTGCTCCAACACATTTCTGTCAAAATAATAAGTTAAGAGATGATGTCATGCTAATGGTAGTGTATTTTAGACCTTTATATTTTTCCAGAATCTGTGGAAGAGGAACAGATTTCCTCAACCAAGCATTTATAGATCTTCCTTTGCAGGTGGAATTGGGTTGGAGAAGAGGGGAAACTGATAATAACTAAGGCATTGTTTGTGTGTGTGTGTGTGTGTGTGTGTGTGTGTGTTCATTCAGCGAAAATGTCCAAAAATTGAAATAAAATGCCAAATGTTTTTACAGCGAATTGTGATGAAATTCCACATGAAAACATGGCGTCTTTATGTACTCTGGTTCAGCTGTTCTGAGTTGTTTGGCACATTGTTTCCTCTTCATTTCCACCTGTCCATTCAACACAGCTGCAAACAAGTGCAGAGGAGCCAGGTTTTCATTTGGAAACATTTGCAAGGCTGAAGCATTCACTTATGAGAAGCCTTCTTTGCCACTATCATTGACTACATGGCTGTACTCCCACATATTACAGACCTGTGATTCTCCATCCTACAAAAGCGCCCCCCCCCCCCCCAACTTCTCTAAATGCCATTTCATTTCTAGGCATGATTCAAAGTGCTGGTTTTGACCTTTCATTTCGTTAATCAATTCAGTCAATCGATAAATACTCCCAGATCATGGTTTCGGAACCTGCTTTTGAACCCATCTATCATTAATGCTAACCTTAGTTTACAGTTTGAACACAGAAAGCTGTAAATAAATAAAAGAGAAAGTAACTGCTTCCAAATTCCTTGGGAGTCCTGGACTCATTTAAATCTTGCTTATGTGTTTTATATAAAACCATATTTTAGTGGGACCAAAAAGGAGGAACAGTGCCTTCTTACTATTAATTAAAAGTACATTAACATGTGTGGGATCCTGGGATTGTGTCGTAACCTTTGCAACACAATACATTATTTCATAAATGCCTTTGCTAAAGCATGGACTTACAAAATAACAAGTGCCTTTGCCTGAACACTGGCTTAAGAATTCATCAGTGATATCCTTAAAGCCTTCTGATAACAGATCCTCATATTGTCCAAAGTAGCCACTATATTATATTAAATGGGATTCATTGCAAATAACAGTAAAATGTATACACCCAGTGTCAGTTTCAGAATACCTGAATCACAGTTATTGTCCCACAATTGCTAGGCATTTTACCTAGCACATGCTATCAAATGATTTTAGAGGAAAGATATTCTTTTGCCAGAAATGCTGTGTAAGTGAAAATTATATTAAGACTTTTTCTTCCCTAGACTTTCAAAATAATGCCCAAATGCTTACTCCCCAAAAGTACAAAACAGGACTGTTCATAAAGCCCGAAAAAAGATAAGTGTTTGTCTGGACGTAACTATCATCCAGAGAGTATTGTTACTGCCAAATTCTATCCCAGAAGCTTAGGTGGTTGCAAACGTGATTGGCAGCATGCATGTATAGTAGCCCCCTTCCCCACTTCCATAGGGCATATGCTCCTGGAAGTTAGATGTGAGGCAGCGAAAGGTCAGAATTGCTGAGATGCTTACTTGGGTTTGATTGATCTCTTCTATTGCCTAGCTTTTTAGAGTAGTGAAGCGATGCACTAAGGTATTGTAACCTGAAGATGTGTAGTGACGGTTCCTAAGACAGAGGTGTCCTAGCGGTCCCTCACAGACAGAGAGGCACACTGTTTGCAAGACCACATGGCCACCCTTTCTTAATTGAAGATGGGGAATCTGTTGGACCACATGTTTGTGTTGGTGTGGGTGCACAGAGGCTGATTGTGGGGCACATTGCCAGGATGGAACTGAGCAACCATTTATCAGCCTTCCACTGACGGTTGGAGAAGGAAGTGGATAGAATTATCCTTCCCTCTCCTGTTTCTCTTTTTCACCCACCCCTTTGTGAATGGCTGCTCTGAGCTCAGGACTGGAAATAGCCCAAGTGGAAGCAGATCTACACAGCCCAGGCAGTGGAGTGTGGCCTCTTAGAAAGCCTGGCACTGCTTGAGAAGATGTGTGCCAGCAGGGAAACAGAGTGTGGCACAGCTGCTAGATCTGGAAGATTCCTGCTGTTTATTCTGGAGAAATGCAGTCTTGTATCATTTTTCATTGCAGACAGAAGATAATGGGCTGGGGGTCCGCTGCCAATTAAAGGCTTTCATGCACGCAACTTCTGCAGCATCCTCTGCCTACTGTTCCATCTGTGTCCAGCTATTACATATTGTACGTCACTGTGCATCTGTATAATGTGCACTGGTGACTTGAAGAGCATTGTGGCCCCCAGTACAGTATATCTCAGAGCATCACAGATGCAGTGCGGTGACAATACTGGAGCCTTCTCAGCACAAATCAACAAAATGTCTGTACCATCTTGCATGCACCCTCATAGGACTTTCACTTTGCTCTAGGGCTGTTTTCAGTTTAACTGTGCAGATTTAAAATGGAGAATATGGTTTACACAAGGGGTTGTTTTCTATGCATCTTAACTATATGCAGACTAGAACAACACGAATAACACAACTCTCCAATTAAAATAACATATGAAATCAATACATACTAAAATGCACTTTAAATACCATGATTTAAAAATAGTCTGGATAAGATGCCAGAAGAAAATGGTCTGTACTGCTGATTTAAATACAGTCAGTTCTTCACATTCGCTGAGGTTTTTGGAGCAGAAGCCCCATAAAAGTGTACGAGGGTTGAATGAAAAGTAATGCCTCCACCTTTGTAACTCCTCAGCAGATGCAGTACTAGTATGCAGCAGGTACTGGCTTGTTCAGTAGACTCTACACGTCCATTTTGGTGGGAAGTCTTCTCATTGAACAGTTGTGTTGTTAAAGTGCTAAGTATGGAACCCTTAGCAGACAGTCAGTCAATGCGACTTAAGCAATGTGCAGTCATTGAATTCTTGACAGCAGAAGGTGTCACCCAAAAGGAGATTCATCAGAGAATGCAAGCTGTTTATGGTGACTCTGTTAATGTGAGTACTGTGCATCACTGGGCGAGTAAATTTAAAGTTGTTGAGGTGGGAACATCTGACTTGCATGACAAAGAGTTGGACATCCTGTGTGTGGGTCCCCAGATGTTTTGCCCTACAACTCCCAGAAATCCCAGCGAGTTTACCAACTGTTAGGATTTCTGGGAGTTGAAGGCCAAAACATTTGGGGACCCATAGGTTGAGAACCACTGTTCCAGAAGGACTAATGTAGACCCAGGACCTAGGAGTATACCGGTATTAAAGTGCATGGTTAATCCTTTCCCTGTTGCCCATTTCTATGCTCTTAATGGTGTTTACATTCTCAGATTCTTTTTCATCCATATGTATATAAAGGAACATTTGCAACAACAGTCAAGGAAGAAGAAGAAAAGTTTTGGAGCTGATTTAGAATTGAGAAACCATGAGTGACAAAAGAGTGAAAGAACTCCCTCACCCTCAGCTTCTCGTGCATCTTTTTTTTTTTTTTTTTTTTTTTTTTTTTAGATATTGATGATGGAAGGGCGATCTCATCTTCAAGATAAACTGTTCTACTTTGTACAAATCCTGCATTCGTGGATTAGTACTGTTTTGCCCCCCCCTTGACTAGTCCCTTGCAGAAGCATTGCTTCTTAAACTGGTGCCTTCGAAATGTGATGGGCTATAGTTCCTAAACCATCATGAAAATATCAGTTTCAGAAAGACTAGACTATGTTTGCACTTTGAGAAATCCATATATGACTCAGGGCAGGGCATAGTGGGCCGGAGCCAACAGGCCGGGGGAGGTTTAAAAGTTCAACCTCGCCCTGAAATGTGTCAGAAACCTAGTTTAGTCATAAATTGGTTAACCTGTTAAAATTCATGAGTAAACCAGATTGGGGGGGGGGGGGTTGAACCCTTAACTCCCTCACCCCAAAACCCCCTCTCTGGCTACGGCCCTGATATCACTAGCCTCTTTTCCTCTGTATTGTGTTTTGTGTTTCAGCACTGGTTTCCTCAGGGCTGCAGATGTTCTACTGGCTTCAAGTTTCTACATGTGTTTGCTTCATCTCAATGTCACCGTCTGAAAAATAACTATGTATACATTGATGGTGGGACAGTGGGAGACCAATAACAAATATCAAGTGCCTGTAGGCTATATTTCTGAGCAAGGATCTGGTAAAACTACCTTTTTTACTTTAAAGATCCCTATGAAATTCATGGGATCCTCATAAATCAGCAGACAATATGAAGCCACACATGCATATGCACACGTAAACACACACCACACTTTTAAACTGAAATAATAACTTTATTCTTTTATCTCACCACCATCTCCCTGAAGGGGTGACTTGCACAAGACACGAAGTGCCTAAAACAGAACATAAAATATAGAACAGTATAAAATACAATTGAATGAAACATATAGACATATAAAACAACTTAAGACTAAATTAAAACAGCGCTCATCAACCGATAAGCTATTGTATATATTACCTTTGTATTTTGAGTTGAACAGCAAATCTCAAATTTTTGTGCCCCTTTATAGGAAAATTAAGTCCTGTGACGTGTATGTAGCTTGACTTTGCCAAAAGGAACCTTTTTTTTCCAATCATGGTACCAGTTGGCGTCTTTCCAGAATAACCATAGCTAAGCTTATGTTCAGTTTACTTACCACTTTTAAAATATGATTAAAAGTTGGGCTTATTATACTGTATTAATCCAGTTTTTAGCTGCATGATGTCTTAATTACTAGGACATGGAATAATAACCCTCCTTTTAGAAGCAGATAAAAACCTCGCCCTCTAGCATCCCCCGGTCATTCAGAGTGGGTTTTGCAAAGGGTGGCTTAAAATGTTTGAAGTAAGGAGATGAATTGAATGGTTTAGGTCAGAGGAATCAAGGCACAAGATCACAAGTTCTTGGTGTCTGCCATGGGGATTTTGGAGGTTTTGCTCCAAAGGCAGAAAAATATCACACTGAGTATGGTCTGTCTTTGTTCTTCTGTCGCTTCCTGTTTAAGGTCTGCCATAAAAGGCTATAATAAAGTCTTTCTTTCTTTGCTAGCTCTGGCAGAAAATCCCCTCCCCCACAAAAAGGCATGACCTTGCAAACCTCTTATCATTCATTCTCTCAAACAACTTTCCACATCATCCAGATTGGAGCTTTTGCTTTCCAGTGGGGTGGCTTGACTATGTGCTTTGCAGCCTGTGCTCTACTCCACTGCTGGTCTGAACCTGCTGATGGGAGCCGCTGATCCTAACCCAGTCTGACAAAGCGTCCTTCTATCCTAGTGGGTGAAAGAGACGCCTCTTGACAGGAGCTAGGAAGAGGCCGAGAAAAGCTGCTCTATGCCTGCAGCAATCCCTGTGATTTTTTTCCTCCTCTAACAAGCTCCATCCTATTGTAGGGACTCATATTTAGCCTATAAGAAGACCTTCACTGTTTCAAAGCTTAGATGATGAAAAGCAGCCCCACAACTGCTGAAGTCACTAACAAAGCTTTATTGAGCAAAAGTGTGGGAAAACTCCCTCTTCTTTTCAGTGAACAGCCTTGATGTGCGAGTTGTACACTCCTCTTTGTTGCTAACTTAAATTGATATCCCGATTATATGTATATTTTTTTTAAAAAAATATTATTTTGAGAACTGTGGTCCCAACTGGCCAGAGTATTACATCATTACAACAGTGTTTCTCTGGTCTTCCAGGCATTTTGGACTTCCCAGAATCCCTGAACATTGGTCAAGTCAGCTGAGACTTCTGGGAGTTGAAATCCCAGATGTTTGAATTTGTGGATACAGAGGGCCAACTGTACCAGTGTTTTTCAAAACTACTTATGCAGATAAAGGGGCTTCCTTTTATCCAAAGTTTAAAAGGGAAGCATTTGCCTTTAAGCCAATGTTTCTCAAACTGGGGGTCAGGACCCCTAGAGGGGTCGTGAGGGGGTTTCAGAGGGGTTGCCAAAGACCATCAGAAAGACATATATTTTTGCTGATCTTAGCAACCTCTTTGGCAAGGAAGATCTATCTGCCTGTCCTTCTCTTCCTTTTTGGAAACAGATGGTGAATCCTCCCACCAAAAGCCATCCTCCTGCTGTGATTGGCCAGCCTCTCAGCCAAGGAGAGGGCTGCTCCTGAGACTCCCAAGCAGGGAGGGGAGAGCAGGCGTGCTTGGTGCATGGCAGCGTGGTGCAAGGGAGAGCATGCAAAGCTGGAGGGAGGCTGCCAGCGAGTCCCTTCAAGGCATGGGGGTTCTGTGTGGGAAGTTTTGCCCAATTCTATCATTGGTGGGGCTCAGAATGCTCTTTGATTGTAAGTGAACTACAACTCCAAAACTCAAAGTCAGTGTCCACCAAAGCCTTCCAGTATTTTATGTTAGTCATGGGAGTTCTCTGTGCCAAGTTTGGTTCTATTCCATCATTGGAGGAGTTCAGAATGCCGTTTGAGTGTAGGCTAACTATAAATCCCAGCAACTACAATTCCCAGATGACAAAATCACACACACACACACCCCGAACCCCACCAGTATTCAAATTTGGGTGTATCGAGTATTTGTGCCAAATTTGGTCCAATGAATCAGAATACATCCTGCATATCAGATATTTACATTACAATTCATAACAGTAGCAAAATTATAGTTATGAAGGATTACCACAACATGAGGAACTGTATTAAGGGGTCATGGCATTGGGAAGCTGTGCCAAGTGCCTCTACGGAGGTAGAGAAGATCAGGATTTAAAATTTTAAAATAAACTTGAGAAACATTGCTTTAAGTAATCTATAGGCCTTTGTAGCCTGCGGCACTTGGTATTCCTTGGTGATTCCTTATCCAAATGCTAACCAAGGCTGACCCTGCTTAGCTTCCAGATCCAGATGAGATCTGGTACCTTTGGGGT